>JAJOOO010002684.1:0-47422 GCA_029582685.1 Solanum piurae
AGATATTGAGACAAAATATGCATTTGAGGACACTAATTCTATCAAAACATAGCCCTAAATGAGTCCAATTTGTGGACTCATCAACACCCCCAACTTAAACTTTTGCTTGTCCTCAAGCAAACTCAAGTTCAGCAATTCAAAAGGGTGTCTCGAACAATGCTACACAAGACTCAATCATGAATGCACACAACAAGACTCAATTTACTTATGCAAAGATCAAATGTGCACTCAAAGATTCAAGTTGTGACTCACCAATATCAAAGAATCTCATGCTCACAATACTTGCTTCAAATGCAAGTTCAAGCTCAACCAAAGTGTTCAAATGCCCTCACACAAGGAATGATTCCATATTCACACACAATGGTTTGCAATTTAAAGCTTCGGAATCAAATGCAACGCTCACACTCACAAAGATTAACACGATGCATACTTTCACCCATAGGTTTTCTCGTATTCTCTAATCAACATTTGTTTCAGCTCACTCAAGATCAAAAAGGTCTTTTCAAGGCTTGTAATGAGGCTGAGTGCAAAAGTATGGTCATTTAGGCTCAGTGACTTTCATCCTCATGAAATGTGGTGCTCACAACACTTCCTTTCCTATTCCGTCATTATTCTCTTTAGGGCTTATAAGTCATCCTATTATTCACTTCCCATGGATTTTTGGAAACCCCATTTTCTTTGTATTTTCACAACTTTATTCCACTTCTTTTTCATTCTTTTTCTTTTTCTTTCTTTCTTTCCTCTTTTTTTTTTGTATGGAGGGGTTCCATTTTTCTCAAAACTATGGGTAAGAAGGACTTTCTTTCACTTCTTGATTTACCCTTTATTTTCACCACACCCCGAACTTAGGCTTTTGGCATAAGTTGGCTATTCAACTAACCACAACTTCATGAGGATTATGGGTAATAGTTAAAGAAACTTTATGTTTGCATCAAGTTTCTTCCAAATAAAGGGAAGGTTCAAGGGTTGTAAAAAAGAGGTTCACACAAGCTCACAAGGTAGGCCACAAAGAGGTATATGTCAAATTGGCTCACACTCTTTAAAGTTGCCTAATATCATATCAAGAGATAGCCTTAGTTAGTCGACCGGACCAACGGGACAAATTCTAGAATCTATCATGCATGTTTCAAAGTAAGTTCATCACACTAGGCATTGACACTACAGTCAAACAAGACTCCACACTTTCGGTAGTGTGCAATGATAATCACAAAAGACTCAATTCGATACTAGGCTAGTCATAACGAGATGCAAAGAGTTCACATATTGTCTATGCAACTTCATTTGGCCTCATCGTAGACACGCATTCATGTTCGTTCGATTGAGAGCACAATTCAAGTCATTAATATTGATCGGAACCGAGACTTAAATTTTGCAAAAGAACAGCCACATTCAACACACGAGAGGTGGAATTTTTTTTTGGACGGGTCAAAATCATTTTGTAATTTAAAATAAAAGGAGCCACAAGCTCAAACATCCATAGAAAGCAGTATAAAACACGATGACCCAAATATATCAACAAAACACAAACATCAATATTCACACAAAAGGTGGGCCTCACCCCACCACAAATAAAAACATTTGTCCTCAAATGCAAACAAAATTATCCAAAAGTCAAAATAAAAGTAAGACAGAGATGGAGGTAAAGAGGGGATCATGTCTACGCAGTCGCTCCATCTATCTGGGCATCAGTGCCCGGTGCATCAGTCTAGACTCGAGCCTCAGTACCCAAAGTCACCTCAGCAGGAACAGTAGCAACCAATGGGTTGTCCACCAAAGAAGCCTACATAACAGTATAGAATCCCCGGAACCATGAAGGAATAAAGGGGCCTCGGGGAGTAGTCTCCCTGTCAGAAATGGGCCTCTTGCCCTTGCCTTTGTCTCCAGGTGGAGGTTCTTGCCTTCCCTTCTTGGGAGGATTTGACCTCCTTTCATTTATTTTGAAATTCCGTGCTCTTATCATTCGGGGTGGCATGTTTCTCCCAGCAACTTTCGGTCTAGCCATCTTTGAAAAGCATCGAGAAAAAGTTAGAAAATATTCAAACAAAAGCATAGAAAATCATTTGCAGACAGACTCGCCGAACCGGTCGGTGAGTCGCTGAATCACTTGGGCGAGCTAGATCGAGCTTGCCTAAAGGATTGGATTTAAAGCTATCACAAGTCGGCGATGGGAAGGGACTTTCAGAGAATCGCCGATAGCTTTCGGTGAGCAAGTCCTAACCCGTGGAAAGTAACAGTGCAAAAAGGGCTCAGGGGTGCAGACAAGAGGCGATCAAGAAGACTTTCGGTGAGTCGCTGAGTGCCATCAGTGACCTCAAGCTTTTTGCCGAAAGTTACAGAATCCAACATCAAATGAAGCATGAAATTAAAGGCGAGATGGGGACATTCAAAGAACGGCCGAGTGGTTCAGTGAGCTTGACCCAGCTCGCCAAACGACCCAATGTGCCTACTTTCAACCCAACTTCTCGAATTCAACCCCATAATCCCCGAAAAAAAATCTAAGCATGCACTAGGTAAATTAAAGCAAGACCCATAACACCCATTACCCTGGGATACTCAGACTTCTCTCGGTTTTGCCAAATTTGGCCAATTGATGACTTTTGCCCTTAAGAATGACATCACTCGCTCTATCATTGGGCAAATTACATCTTTTGGCACAAATATGGGCAACCCATACTTCACCCAACTAACTTAAACAATATGCAAGCACAACCCCAAAAAATTTAATTCATTTTGAAGCACAAGAATAAGGGATTTCAACATTCCAAACATTACGGGCACGATTATCAAATCAAATAAGGCGTTAAACATTCTAATCCTATCAGAGAGGCCCAGTACACTTCAACAAAATAATAATGTCGCAAATGAGTACAAATTCGAAAAAAAATAACTCGGGGTTCGGAAAACCAACCCTTAATGCTGATTAAAATAAGATTGTAATTCTAGGCGGCAAAGTATTCCAAATCTGAGCATAATTCAACAACTCAAATACAGAAATAAAGTGAGAAATATAGAAAATACTAATCGGGTGTGACTTTGTGAAAGTCGAGAGTGAGGGAAAGTGAAGAGTTTGAAAATTTAAACCTTCGACCTTTTAAAAACTGTCCAGTTCTCGCCCATTCGTCAACATTAGTCATGCTCACCGAACCACTCGGTGACATGCCGAACCACTCGGCAACACGCCGAATGATCACTTACCTCACCGAGTTTTATAGGACCTCCAGTTAAACTAGGGGTCCGAACGGCAGACTAGATCACGATCACCGACCAGGTCGGTGATTTGCCAATAATTTTTTGGGCTCGACGAGTTTTACAGACTCCACTTTGAAATTATCTTGAGTGCACTGGTGGTCTGGGTCGGGGTTGCCGACCTCTTCGGCGATTCGTCGATTGGACCTTTAGTTTGCCAATCTGTATTTTTCAAACACTTTCCACACTTTAACATGCATGATCAACATACCATTATTTTTAAAATAAACATAAAGTGATAAAACCTTGCGTTGCTTCCCAAGAAGCACCTTATTTAATGTTGTGGCATGACGCAACTCCTCACTCAAGTTCCATTAGTGAGGTTTGCCTCATTTTCATAAGGCCACCCCTCTTTTGGCTCTGGGTAGAGAGAAGATAACACTTGGTCTATTTGGGACCTTTGTCATCATTCACACTCATTCTTCTTGTTTTTGAACACACAAACAAGCAAAACAAAACTAAAAATTAAGTAAGTATCACTATAACTAACAAGAACAAAATTCAACTTAACTAAAAATTCTCAAGTAACACCATTCCCCGGCAGCGGCGCCATTTTGACTTGATGTATCAGGACATTACTTCCGGTTTGAGTGCCAACGATCGTTAGTCGTATAATAACCCAACCAAGGGTTGGAATCGTTCCCTCAGGGAGTGGTTTCGAGAATATCAGCCAAGTGCAAATCAGTTCATGCTAGTCATAGCTAAAAGAAATTAGTGATAAAAAAACATAATAAATCAAAGAGGTGACACAATGTGTCAATTATCAAGGGGGGTTTTGTAACTGATTAACAATTAAAACAACAAAAATAAGAAGATGCGAATATAAGGAGATAGGATTCTTGGGATGTGATAGGATTATGGGATAAACTACACAATCGGGTAAATGCTATTGATAGTCAATTGTTGAACATTTCTAACTAGGCTAGACTTTAGTGGGGGTAAATTCTCTCTCAAGCAACTTACCCCAAATCAACTCGATTTCTCTCGAACACCGAGTTGCCACTTTTAAGCACAGCCTCCGCCTTAGCCCATTAACTCTCTCTCGAGTTGAATGTGTGGGAAAAGGCCTAGGGTTCACTCTCTCAAGATGAAGCCATGACGACTTAATAACCACCGGCTATTGATTTAGTAGTCTTAGTTTTAAAACCTCTCTCTCGAGCAAGCCAAAAACACTAAGATGAAATCATATTTGCAACTACAATCCCATTAAGTTCAAACACAACTACTAGACGAAATCACATCTAAACAACAAATAGACTAACAATAAGCAATACCCAACAAGAAATTTAACCTATATTCACAAAATCACACCCCAAGAATTGGAGTTTTAGCTAGACATAGAAAAAAGTAAAAAAATGATACCAAAAAGTAACATCAACTGGGTATGATTTATATTCACTTTAAACGAGTCTAGGAAGAAGAATCTTCAACACCCACTTCTAATTTCTTGGAATTGCAAGTCTTCAAATCTACAAAAGCTAAGAACAAGGTCTCTCTACTTGAAACTTAGAAAAATAAAATGTTGTATCTGAAATTGCATACTAAGATAAAAATTCAACTAGTATTTATAGTTGTCAAAAAATGTGTTGCGAAGGATCACTCGGCGCAGTTAGTCCGGATCGCCAATGCACTTGGTGATCCGCCCTTTGGTCTGCTTCATCGCCTTTCAACTTTTGCCTTCAGCATCTTCGCGTTCTGGATTATTGTGCAATATAGTACTATTTTACGTAACTGTTCGGCAACGCGCTGACTTCTCCCTTTCATCGCCAACTTGATCTTTTCCTTCAGGGCTCAGCACACTGGAACAAAAGGCAAGGATAAAACCTTTTGGCAACTCACCGAATGGGTTCGACGATTCTTAGATCTTCATTTCTTTGTTCTTTCAGTTGCCTTTGTTCCTTTTTGCTAAGTAGTGTCCATGCTTTCCCTCAAACTCCAAATACCTGAAACTTGAGGGTTTTCATCAGATATTGAGACAAAATATGCATTTGAGGACACTAATTCTATCAAAACATAGCCTTAAATAAGTCTAATTTGTGGACTCATCATATGTCCACCATGGTCCTGACTGGCTAATGAGCAGCGGATGTGTATCGATAGGATAGACATGCATCATTTTCTATGACATTTGCATTGCATTGCACCTTAATATTATTGTTTGGTATGTCTGAGTGAATTTCAACTATCTTGGTTATTGAATTAGGGAAGTTGATTGATATTGTTGAGAATCTAATGGTTTTTCTTATTTGTTGTCTTGCTTCTATTGCTTATGTCCTTTGATACTACTGTGATTGCTAGGATGTTCTTGATTCTGATATCAGTGTAGGTTGTAGTATTTGGAGGTTCAAATGGTGTGTTAGCGTTGAGGGTGTTTAGCACAAATTTGTTAAGGGTCAACTCGGGGTACTGGTTGAGTAGCATTGTTTTTTTGGTACTCACTCCCTTGCTTTTCTAAGTTGTGTAGGTTACAAGCCTATTCATCCTCCTACATTACTGTTTGAGGCTTGCATATAGGTGAGGTATCTGCTAGTCGCTCAAGTAGGCGTCACATACCCTTATATTATGTCTTATATCTATTCTAGAAATGGAATTATTAAGATTTGTTCTTTCATAAAATATTTATTATTATCTAGTGTCTTATGGATGTGAATCCAGTTTTGGGGGAGAATATGTTTATATTATGAATTTTGTGAAATGTTGTTCTTAGTTCCTTATTTCTTCTCTTATTTCCATATTTACCCTTGTAGAGGATTTTTTAGGCTGACTTGTCTTGGTGGGATAAGTCAGGTACCATTACACCCAGTTTTTTGTGTTTATACAAGGAGTATTAGAGCCCTAGATCCATAGGTCTCATGTGTGCACAAGACAAGTTTAGTAGAGTCCTGAGGATTATCATGAAGACATTCATTGCTTATCTTCGAGAGGCTATGAATACTACATGGAAACATCTTTTTTGTTTGTTCATTTTCATCGTGCATGGTTTATAACTCTCAACAACACTTCTTATGATTAAATGAGTAGGTGGTCTTTAACCCAACAATGAGTTAAAGTCGATCCCACGAGGATTGGTATGGAAAAAAATTCAACTACGAAGTATGAAAGTGTTCTAACTTCTTGTAGAATGGGAATAACAAAAAGTAACAAAATGTAAATCAGTAAATTTTTTATTATCAATATTAAGAGGATTTAGCAGCCTATTGTCAACAAGGACAATTAACGTGGGGATTAAACAAGTAGAGAGGAGACCATAAGAGTGTGTGTGTAATCGAATACTAATATCGCTTAATGGGTAATGACTAATTGCTTTAAGTTGTTGAATCTCAATGAGTAGGATGGATTTTAACTATAAGTACCATTTTTTCATTCAACTATTATGTATCAAGAAAGTTCTTTCGAACCTTAACAAGCTTAGCTATGCTAAGCTACCCAAGTCCTTAATTTAACCAACTTTATCAAGCTGGATTGTAAAGACAAGAGTCAATACAACTATCAATCATATACTCCAGCCTAAGCATCTTTCACAAGCAAGAATATAAATCTAAAACTAGAACGGTTTCCAACTTTAATCCATAATGAAAACATGAGTAAATAACTGAACCCATTTCACAAAAATATTAAATCTAGCAATTAACATTACCCACAAGCTAATTTCTGTATTCGATTGCATAATCACACCCCTATGTTAAGGGGGTTTAGTCAAGCATAGTAAAAAGTAAGTAAGAGTTACCAAAAAGATGTTCCTTCAGGATGCCAAAATCTTTAGTAAAACTAAATCCCTCAAACCTCAATATCTTAGCGCAAAATATCCATGAGAATAGAAGTTTCTACTGGTAAAATATTCAATAATGTAAAAGTTCTCTTTCTCTCTCATTAAAAACGAATTCATGTTTCAAAAAAATTCCCAAAGTTCTACCTTGAGACCAGATCGACTGTATTAGTTCGGTTCACCGAATGAATCGGCGATTTGCCGATGGGCAGGCCTTATCGCCAAATTTCTGCTTTATCTTTTGAATTCTTGGCCTCTCAGTTGGCGAACTCGATGCACATCGCCTAATGAGTTCGACAATCGTCATATGAAGTCTTCCTGACCGATTGGACGTGATTTCCCTCTCCAGATCATTTAGCCAATCTAAATCGGGATCGCTGCTTCATTTGGCAAAGCACCATTTTGCACTTGAACTTGTTGAGCTGGCTTGACTCATGAATCAAACTTTCTGGAGATTTTGCCGTTATAAATACTTACTTGTCGAGTGACTTTTGTGAGCTCCAACCTTACTTTTCCTCAACTTCAACCACTTATTATATTTTTTGTTCTTCTTTTCACTATGTAATGTCCTTGCCTTGTTCTTAAACCTTCATGGTTGCACATAAAACAATTTAACATCAGCTATGAACATAAAATATGCATTGAGGACACATGAAATAACAAACCCTAAATGAGTCGAAATTCCCGACTCATCAACAACCCCAACTTATATTTTTGCTTGTCCTCAAGTAAAACACGAGATTAATCAGGTTAACAGGGATGTCTACAAGCAATGCTCCTTGGGAATCAACATGAAAGTGCACACAAGTTTCAATCCAAACATGTAATGTTCAATTTTGCACTCAAAGCTTGAAACTATGACTAGGCATTGATTTCACATATCAGGACATTTCATCCAATTCTAAATGTCAACATCGTTAGTCAGTAATATAACCCAACTAAATGAGTTGGAGTAGAATCCCACAGGGAGCGGTACGTGTTTGAGAATCAATCGAAAAGCATGAATATGTTCAAATCAGCCATAGGAATAAACATTTACGAATAAAAACATGATTCAAATTAGGGGGTGACACGAATGTCAAATAACGGGGGGGGGGGTTGATTTCAAATTATCAACTACAACAGCAGTAAAAAATACTAAATAGCAATAATGAGATGGGTTATTGGGATGTGATTCGAGTATAGGCTTATTTAGACAAATGGGTAATTGCAACTATTAGAATATAGTTGTATGTTAGTGACTAAGCTAGACTATAGAGGAGATAAAGTTTATGTCCAACAATTTACCCCGAATCAAGTTGGTTTCTCTTGAACACCAACAATCAGCAAAATAAGAACAGCCTATGCTTTAGTCCATTCACTCTCTCGAGCTGAATGTTTGGAAAAGGGTTTAGGATTAACTCTCTCGAGCTGAACCCATGACAACCCAATACCCATAGACCATCAATTCAATAATCTTGGTTTTAAAACCTCTCTCTCGAGCAAGCCAAAAACACAAAGGTAGAATTGTATTTGCAACTACAATCCTATAAATTAAACCACAAAGATTGAATGAAATCACTTCTAAACAGCATTTAAACTAACATTTAGCAATACCCATAAACTAAATCAACCTATAATCACACCCCAAGAATTGGGGTTTTAGCTAGACATTATAAAAAGATAAAATTGTTACCAAATTGTGTTTCCATCAACTGGGTAAGATTAATTTTGTCTTTGGAAAGGTCCAAATTGAAGAGTCTCAAAGACCCACTTCAAATTTCTCAAAAATGAAAACCTTCAATTCATCAAGGCTAAGGAAAACTTAGTCTCAATACTCAGTGTTCCAAAAATCAAAACTTGATTAAAGATGGATAAAAGATAGATGAGAGATATTTAAAAATGTATTTATAGTCGCCAAAAATATGTGGCGAAGGACCATTTGGCGCAGTAAGTTAGGCTCGCCGATCCGCCCCGTGGTCCATTTCATCGCCTTCTCGCCTTGGCCTTCAGCATTCTCAAGTTCTGTAACTTTGGGCGATCTAACACTGCATCGTGGAACTACTCGGCGGCACAACGACTGCACCTTTCTCTCGCCGAATTGATTTTCTCCTTCAGGGCTTGGCACAGCGGAACTTTAGGTGAGATAATGGCCATTCGACGACTTGCTCAATGGACTTGGCGATCACCAGACCTTTTTTTCTTCGTTCTTTCAGCTGTTTTGTTCCTTTTTGCAAGTTAGTGTCCATGCCTTGTTCCTCAATCCATATACCTGAAAATCGAGGGTCTTACATCAATTATTGGGACAAAACAAGCATTTGATGACACTAAATCATTATAAATAAGCCCTAAATGAGTCCAAATCTTGGACTCATCAACACCCCCTACTTAAACTTTGCTTGTCCTCAAGTAAAACTCAAGTTCAGCAGTTTAAAAAGGATGTCTTAAACAGTTCTACACAAGACTCAATTATGAATGCACACAACAAGACTCAACTTACTCATGCAAGGATCAATTGTGCACTCAAATATTCAAGTTGTGACTCACCATTATCAAAGATTCTCAAGTTCACAATACTTGCTTCAAATGCAAGTTCAAGCTTAACAAAGGTACTCAAATGCCCTCACACAAAGAATGATTCCATATTCACAAAATATTATTCACAATTTATGGCTCTAGCATCACAATCAACACTCACCCTTGACTTCACGTATAAGGATGCTACTTCCAGTTCAGGTGCCAACGATCGCGAGTAGTAATATAACCCAATCAAGAGTTGGGATCATTCCCACAAGGAGTGGTTTTGAGAATTAAGAGCAAAGTACAAATCAGTTCAAGTTATTCATAGCTACAAGACAAATACGAATAAAAACATGTTAAATTAAAGGGGATGACACAAGTGTCAATTATCAAATGGAGGGTTTGTATTCAACTAAAACAGTAAATACACAAAAATGTGAATATGGAGACGGGACTCTTGGGATGTGATAGAAATATGGGCGAAAGTAAACAACCGGGTAATTGCAATTAATAATCAACTTCTGTAAATTAATAACTAGGCTAGACTTTAGTGGGGGTAAATTTTCTCTTGAACAATTTACCCCGAATCAAATCGGTTTCTCTCGAATACTGATCAACAACAATTAGGCACAACCTTCGCCTTAACCAATTCACTCACTCGAGCAGAATGTGTAGGAGAGGGTTTAAGATTCTCTCTCTCAAGCTGAACCCACGACAACCCACTACCACAGGCTATCAATTCAGTATTTTTGGTTTTAAAACCTCTCTCTCGAGCAAGTCAAAAACATGACGTTCAAATTGTATTTGCAACTACAATTCATTAGATTCAAACACAACTACTGAAATAAATTACATGTAAACAAAAATTAGACTATCAATTAACAAGACCCAGCAGTAAATTCGACCCCTATTCACATAATCACACCCCAAGAATTGGGGGTTTAGGAAGACATGGTAAAGAGATAGAAATCGATACCAAAAAGTGTTTCCATCAATTGGGTTAGATTGAAAATGCCTTTACACACGTCAAGGATGAAGATTCATCGATACCCATTTCTAATTTCTTGGAATTGGAAACCTTCAAGTCTTCAAAGCTCAAGAACAATGTCTCCCAAAAACTCTAAGAACTGAATAATAATCTAAAAATTCTAAGTCTCAGGTCAAAATTCGATATTAAGCAACAAATTTAAATGGGTATTTATAGTTTTCAAATATTTATGCTGCGAAGGATCACTCGGCGCAGTTAGTATGGATCGCTGATCAACTCGGCGATCCACCCTTTTATCTTGTTCATCGCCTTTCTGCTTTTTCCTTCAGCATCTTTGAAGTATTGTAACTTTAGGTGATAAGGCACTGCGTCGCAGAACTGTTCGACGATTCGCCGACTACTCCTTTCTGTTATAGACTCGATTTTCTCCTTCAGAGCTTGGCACACTGGAGCATTAGGCGAGACCATAGCTATTCGGCGACTCACCTAATCATTTAGGCGATCCTCAGGCCATTTTTTCTTCGTCTTTTCAGCTGCCTTGTTTCTTTTTTGCTCGATTGCGTCCATGCTTTGTCTCTCAATTGAAATACCTGAAACTCAAGGATTTACATCAGTTATTCAGACAAAATATGCATTTGAGGACACTAAATCTATCAAAATAAAGCCCTAAAGGAATCCAAATCTTGAACTCATCAACACCCCCAACTTAAACTTGTCACGACCCAAGGCTAACCCCTAGATGCGACACGGTGTACTAGAACCCAAAGGGGTATAATACAAGACTCTTAGCATTCTTGAACATAAGAACATAGGAGAAACATAGAGGAATTAAAGACTTTCATTTACAATCGAAGAGACTTTCATTAAAAAGCAAGTGGAAGACTTTCTAGACTTTTTACACTATGTCTCAAACCATCTAATACTTTGAATACAACATTGGGACTTAGCCCATACAAAAGCTTTAACATAAACTAAAGACATAAACGGAACATAATGGGTTTTGTCCTTGAAACTATGAGGACTCACCATGTCTTCATCTTCAAGCACTTTAGAAACCTATCCTTCAAGCATAGAACATAAATATCTCCAAACCCTACAATTTGGTAAAAATGGAGAAGATATATGGGTTAGCACATTAGATGTACTAAGTATGGAAGCCATGCAAAAACCATAACGGACATTTATTTGAAAGTCATGCTTTTATGCCATTTTGGTAAAACTTCATGAACATTGATAAAAGAGGCATAATATAAGTCACAACCAACATTCAAGTCATATTTTCACATTTCAACATAATCAACATACAAGTCATTTAACCATATTAGAAACATAATCAACACATAACCCATTACCTTCACATTAAACCTTCACCTTAAGTAACCCTCATGCAATACCTTGTGCAAAGTATGGATAAAGTCCCATACCACCATCCACATCAAAGTACCACATTTAAAGTCACCAAAAGTGAACTTACCATTCAACCTTTCCATATTTATGCAATAGTCATACATAAGAGACATAAACATTACATAATCCATATCAACACATAAGGACCATCCCCTAAGATGACCCTAAGTCATACTTATGCAACGTGCAAGTAGCATCCCATACTACTACTCACACTAAGTACTCCTTTGAGGTCACCATAGACAAGGCACATTCATATTCATTAGGTCATGACAAGGAAGTAAATCATAATACCATCCAAGTATAGCATGCATCTTCACATTAATCATATAAGTCAACATTATTCATTAACATCATCATAAGAGCACATTCATTACACTTAACATTATAAAGGAACACACCACAACTTCTCTCAAAGCCTACTTGTGCAATGCATAGATGGCGTCCCATACCACCACCCACACTAAGTAGTGAATTCTTAAGAAGCCATAGTTCATTAACATTCTTTGTGGGGGTAAGCCTTAACTGACATAGAACATGTGAGCAATTCATGGAATCCCGGTGTCACCCTCACCAGATAAGGGATTCCTACTTGCCTAAGGTAGGACCATTGTTTTTTAGCTTAAGTGGATCCACTAGCTAGACCTATGTGGGCGCATAGTTTAAGGGATAGGTATATTGCTACTAGAAATATATGTATCAATTCAATACCAAAATATACATAGTAAGTAAACACCTCCACCTTTCAAGTGGATCAATAGTTCAATCACAATTCTACTTCAACATGAAATTTGGTCATAACTTTCCCTTTCAAGGCCGTGATCAAAAGTCACCTACACACCAACAATTTACTACAATTAGGGAATGTATAATGATACAATTCAACAATCTAAATAAATTTAGGCATAATCCCTCAACATTCATTCATGATCAACAAACCCACTTCATAAAGCACAATTTAGGAATTGAGAGAAATCATGGGTTCATAGAGTATTTTCATCATAAATCATCAATAGAGCACTAATTCAATCATAATTTTTCATTAGAAACCATTTGAAATTGTTTGATGAAAGAACCCATGAGATTGAGTGAAACCCTAGATTTTTCATACTTTGAAATCACCTTTAAATTGGTTCCTTGAATGAAAAGTTAGACAAGGATCATGACTACCATACTTTGCTATTGAATCCCACGAAATTCCTTGAAAATCCCTTGAAAACCTTGAAGAATTTTACCTTGGAAACTTGGAGTCTTCACCTCTAATGGAGGTTTCTAGAGAGAGATCTTTTGGAGGGGAAGGGAGGGTTGAATTTGGGGTTTTGAAATAATGGAATGTAAAATAGAGTTTAAAACTTTAAATACTATTAAAATACCTAAATAAACCTAAAATAACTGTCCCACAACTTATTAGGACTGGGGGTGAATTTACCAATTTTTACCTACAATGGCCGAACTACTAGATAACAAACAATTGTGACTCACACCCTACACTTACGGACCGTGAGTCCATTCACGGACCCTCCTGTTGGTCCGTGGTCTGGGGCTGCAGCTTGCACTAAGGACTCTTGACCTACGGAGGCCATCCACGGGGTGTGGATGGACCTACGGGGCGTGGATCCCTTTCGTAGGTCACCACATTTTGGCAACAAAACTCATTTTGGGGAAGCCTTGGGGTTAGGCTAAGGGTCCTCCTCAAGGACCCCTAGGGTGGTCCTTGGTGAGTCGTACCTTGATGTTTGACCTCTAAACCTCTCAACCATGGCTCGGAACAACATCAAACCACCTCAAACCTCATGAAAAACTCACACACTCACTAGTTAGGCTCTAGTTTTACTTATTCGTATTACGGGTCGTTACATTATCTCCCACTTAGAAACATTTGTCATATAGTGACACTTAAAACACATTAAGGGGTAAATGACTCAAGACTAGCAGCCCACAATCATGACACATCAATATAAATGCATAAACATAGGAAGAAACATCAACTCCACATCAAAAAAGACTCAATGCAAACAAGAAGGTGGGAACTACATCTACAAACTTATTATGCACCAAAACTTCAATATTTCTCATTTCATTGGAGGAACTTCCTTCTCCAAATCACATCATGCTCATCACAACATCATTAAACACATTTAAGCAATTTTTTTCATAACAATACATTATGCAACTTCTTCATAAAAACAAATTTAGGCATGTTCAACATTTAACCTCATGAGCATATAGACAACTCAAACTAAATGCACACAACATAAGGAACATAAATCATGAAAATTCATTTTTTGATATAAACAAGAATTCAAAAAGAACAAGCATAACATAAGAGACCATGGAAACTCAAATTCACACATGACTCCAAAACATGAAACAAGCTACAAGAAACTCTTTGTCTTAGGCTTGAATAGGCATATAAAGAAATAGGTAAGGATATCGGAACTCTCAACAACCTTACTACTCAAAATCCTATCCCCCACTTAGGAGTAAACCAAACTAAGGTCAACATGAACATAACAAAGGAACCTCAATCAAGACATTATCCACTTATAAGAAACCATCAACATACCTGTACTTTTAGACTAGGAAGGTCCTCATTAAGCAACTCTTGCTCATCAACAACCTAACCAACACCACTCAAGATCTCGTGTGAGTCTACCACACCGGGTCTAAAACTTCTCAAACTCACTACATATCTTAAGGTGAGAACATCAATCAAGTCTAACTCATGAACATCAAGGACACTCAAAGACCTTAGCCATCTAGGCACATTATCCCCCACTTAGGAGAAAGCTTATACTAGCTCCTTCAAACTTAACTTCTTTCCATTCTAAGGTCGGAGCAAAACATCACTAAACCTTAATACTCATCACACCTATGTGTTGACACCTAATTTTGACCGACCTTTAGAAAATTCAGAAATGCTATTTGATTAGATATGTATGATAGAAGTGGCTCACGCTCTTCGAAGTTGCCTAAGATCATATCAAGAGATAGCCTTACTTAGTCGATCGGACCAACGGGGAAAATTCTAGGATCTATCATGTATGGTTCAAAGTAAGCTCATCACATTAGGCATTGACACTACAGTCAAACAAGACTCCACACTTTCGCTAGTGTGTAATGATCATCACAAGAGACTCAATGCAATACTAGGCTAGTCATAACGAGTTGCAAAGAGGTAACATATTGTCTATGCAACTTCCTTTGGCCTCATCGTAGCCGCACATTCATATGCTTGTTCGATCATGAGCACTATTAAAGTCACCGATATTGATCGGAACCAAGACTTAAATTTTGCAAAAGAACAGCCACATTCAACACACGAGAGGTGGCAAAAGTTTTTGGACGGTCTAAATGATTTTTCAATTTAAAATAAAAGGAGCAACAAGCTCAAACATCGACAGAAAGCAATATTAATACAATAATTGATCACAACCCAAAATATAGTAAAAATGCAATAAATATGCACAATGGTAAAGTGGGCCTCACCCCACCACAAATAATAGTATTTGTCCTCAAATGCGAATAAAAGTATCCAAAAATAAAAATAAGTAAGACAGAGAAGGAGGTAAAGAAAGGTCATGTCTATGCAGTCGCTCTTTCTGTTAGGGTCTCTCTCTGAATAGGGGCATCAGTGCCCGGAGCATCTATTTGGTCTCGGGTCTTAGTACCCGGACTTACTTCAGGAGGAATAGCAGTGCTAGATCCACTAGGAGCTGTTGTGGATGTCTCAGTCAGTGATGGCTGGATCACTGGTTGCACAATCGATCCCTTAAGATCAGGCAAATCTCTGAATATGCTCTCATCGCAGCTCTCATGTGTTTCCTCCTCATGCACTACTATCAGCTCCTCGTCAGTCTGTGCATTCGATTCTTCCTCCGTTGTGCCACCGCTCTACATATCTCCGGTAGTAGCCGGAGGAATCCCCGAGGTCTCAGGAGCATCCCTATCATCAACAACCTCTAGCAGTAAAGTGAAGTCAATAGACTTAAGATAGTCTATGTCCTTCCTCAAACTCGCAACCTCAACTTTTAAAGCCATCACCTCAGAGGCCTCCCCCTGTCTGCTCTCACAAGAAATGACTCTCACTGTCAAGGCATCAACAAAAGTCTGGAGGGGGGTAAGTGTTGCTAATATGGCCCTGTCGATCATCTCTAGAATATACCTCTCCAATTTGGTAGCCCGCACATCCACTGACTGGGCTATGTGCCCTATCTTCAGGATCATTGCCTGAGTAATCTTCTTTGGCTGGGAGGAGGAGGAAGAAGCACCTGGTACCTGTGAAGAAGAGGAAGGTGCAGATGTACCTGAAGGCTCAAAGGCTGGAGTAGACGTCGATGGCCCTGCTTGCAACGAGTCAACATCAACCTCAAGAGTAGTGTATGCCAGAGCTGATCTACTCCTATCAACTTCCTCTCGTGTGAACTTGGCCTCAATACGCCAGATGTCCGTGGAGGATGAAGGGATGACCTCTATATCATTCATAGAAACCTGGGTACTCCGGCACGCTGGCATAACTCAGTGATCAAAATTGGGAATGGCAGAGAGGTAAGTCTCTGTTTGGCTCTCATGGCCATCTCCTGCGAAATCAGCAGTCCTAGGTCGATCCGCCTCCTAGCCATGATAGAACCGAGGCAAGCTACCGTAGGATGGAGAAAAATAGACTCATTCTGGGATGACATTATAGTGCTACTGATGAAGCCAAACCAGAACCTACAGGCGATGTTCATGTCCTTTTATTCAATGGGAGCTCTTGCATCGATCCACCTCCGGGTGGTGTCAGAATTTAGTGGAGCTAACCAACCCTTCAAATCATCCAGGGACTGAACAATGGGAAACCCCTCGTAAGGAAATGTAGAGTGCAGCGGTCTTCCTAATACAACATTAATATGCTCGTTGTGACACTCCACCTCCTTGCCTCTGACCATGACTGACTTCACCAGTTGAAACTCACTTTACTTCTTCTTGTTATTAGGCACCAACTCCTCATAGGCTGTGTAAAACTCCCTAACCCAGGAAGGAAGGTAAGGGCCTCGGGGTCGTGTGAACTATTCTAACTCATGGTAGCGGAGGGTGTCCAAAACATCTGGATATTTGCCATCCAGACCCTCCGTAGATAACAATTTCTCTTCTAATGATAGTCCGCACTCCTTCACCTTTTAGTTTGTTTAACAATATAGGTGGAGGATCAATAGGCAATGCAGGAGTCACTGAGGGTGCCTGAGCTAGCACTAATTCTTTAGTAGGTGGGGTAGCAGCTGAGGGAGCTCCGATGGGTGTAGGCTGAGATTTAGCCAGTTTTTTACTCCTTCAAAGAATCAAGAGCTCCTCGTCTTCTGGTTCAGGGAAATCAACTTGGGGTTCAATAGCTATCCCTTTCCTAGCTATGTGTTTTTTCCTCTTGCCTTTGTCTTTCGATGGGAGATCTTTCTTTCATTTCTGTGGAGGATTTGATCCTTATTCATTTATCGTAATGCCCTTTGCTTTTTTCTGGGGTGGCTCGTTTAGATTTGTGTGTACCATATCTGCAAAAGATCGAGAGAAATTAGGAGTAAGTCAAACATAATCAGTGGAAATCTTATTGCAGAAAGACTCGCCTATCCAGTCAGCGAATCGCCCATCTAGTTGGCAAATTGCCGATCCAGTCGGTGAATCGGCGAATCGCCAAACCTCTTTGGCGAGCTAGATCGCGTTCACCGAAGGGTTTAGCTTGCTAATTTTGGAAATTCAGCGATGGGAAAGCCTGATCGACGAATCGCCAAATACTTTCGGTGAACAAGTGATTATCCGCCGAAAGTAACAGTGCAACATAAACTCAGGGGTGCAGACAAAGGGCGATAAGAATACTTTCAGCGAGTCGTTGAGTGCTTTCGGCCCCTCAGGTTTCTCGCCAAAAGTTACAGTATCAAATATCAATCAAGCAGCTAAATTATCGGCGAGATGGGGACATTAAGCGAACTGCCGGGTCGTTCGGCGAGCTCGACCTAGCTCGCCAATCGACCCAATGTGCCTATTTTCAACCCATCTTCTCAAATTCAACCCCGCAACCCCCAAAAATAAAATCAAAGAATGCACTCATGGAATTCAAACAAGACCCGTACTACCCATCACCCCGGGATACTCAGATTTTCCCCAATTTTGCCAAAGTTGGCCATTTGACGATATTTGCTCTAAAAAATAGTGTCACCCGCTCTATCATTGAGAAATATTTGTCATTTAGCACATGCATGGGTTACGCAGACTTCACCTAATCAATCTAAACAACATGCAAGCATCACCCAAACAATTTCATTCATTCCAAGGCATAAAAATATGGGAATTTTGACGATCAAAACAATACAGACAAGATTTTCAAATTAAAATCCGCAATCAATCATTCTATTCCTATCAGAGAGGCCCAACACACATAACTAAGATGCAATCATATCAAATGAGTACAAACTTCAATAAAATAAATTCGAAGCATTGGAAAGCTAACCTTTTATACCGATTCAAACGCATTGAAAAGCTAGGCGGAAAAGAAATCCAACTCCGAGCACAAATCAACCAACCAAAATACTAGTAAAATACGAAAATAAGGAAAATACTACTTTTGTGTGATTTTGTGAAGTTTAAAAGTGAGGGAAAGTGAAGAATTTCAAATTCTAAGGCTTTTGGCCTTTATAAACCGTTCAGTTTGCATCTATTCGGTGATATTAGTCGCACTCGCCGATCAGCTCGGCGATTCGACCAGTGGTTAGTTACCCCGCCAATTCCTACATGATCTTTAATTTCTTAGGGGTCAAGATGGCGGTCTGGGTCGTTGTCGCCGAACTGGTCGGCGAGTCACTGAACTGATTGTCAAGTTCGCCGAGTGTTACAGGCTCTAAGTTAAAATTTTGTTGAGCCAAATAGCTGGTCAAGTCGGGCACATCGACCACTTTGGTGTTGCGCTGAATGACTATTTTTGTCACCAATTTGCATTTCCTAATCACTTCTCGCATTTAAACATGCACAACTAACATACCATTATTTATAAAAGTAAAAATAAAGCAGTTAAGGGGTTTTGGGTTGCCTCCCAAACAACGCCTTAGTTAACATCGTGGCATGACGCAAGTCACCCAGCAAACTCCATTATTGGGGTTTGTCCTAGTGTTACCAGGTACCCCAATTGTTCGTCTTGGTGGAGATGAGGCACTACATGCCTCAAGAGTGTCCTGATCAGCTGGATAGATCTGAGTGAGATACAATCATCTGATTCAACACTTCAATATTCTTCTTCATATCTTCCAACATTCGATCTTGTTTAGTGATCTTCTGGAGAATGATTTGTAGTGTTCCTCAACACGACTGTTCCCCCCGCCTCTACTCTTTTCTAGCTCATGAGGAGGTATGTATGTCACTTGGCTTTTGCACTGATTTCCACCTCTAATATTTTGGTGGCCAAATTGTTCAGCTGAGTGGCCAGTGCGGCTAACGTGAAGTCCTCCTCGACTTCTTGGTCCATCTCAACCATTTTCAATTTATTGCTTACAACCTCAACACAAAGAAAACAAAACTAAAAATAAAGTGAGTAAACTATGACTAACAAAAACAAAATTCGTCTAAACCAAAAAAATTCACGTAACACCACTCCCCAACAGTGGCGCCATTTTGATGTTTGTGTAATCAAGACACCACTTCCAATGCAAGTGTCTACGATCATACAATAGTAAAGTAACCCAACCAAGGGTTGGGGTTGAGTCCCAAGGGAGCGGTTCTGAGAATTAATGATCAAACATGAATTCGCTTTAGTCAACCATAGCTAAGAAACATTAATGAATAAAAACATTGTAAATTAAAGGGTTTTGACACAAATGTCGATTATCAAATGGAGGGATTGTAGCAAGTAACAACTAAAACTAGTGCAAATAAGAGAATACGAATTAGAAGACTGGGATTCTTGGGATGTGATAGGAATATGGGTTAAACTACACGATTGGGAAAAATCTATTGATAGAAAATAATTGAATATTTGTGACTAGGCTAGACTTTAGTGGGGTAAATTCTCTCTCGAGCAACTTACCCCGAATCAACTCAGTTTCTCTCAAACATCGAGTTGCCTCTTTAAGCACAACCTCCGTCTTAACCCATTCACTCTCTCGAGCTGAATGTATGTGAGAGGGACTAGGGTTCACTCTCTCGAGCTAAACCTCATGTCGACCCAATACCACCGGCCATCGATTTAGTAGTCTTGGTGTTTGAACCTCTCTCTCGAGAAGTCCAAAAACACGAAGATGAAGTCGTATTTGCAACTACAACTTCACTAAGTTCAAACACAACTACTAAAAGAAATAACAAATAAACAACAAATAGACTAACAATAAGAAATACCCAACAGTAAATTTAACCCATATTCACATAATCACACCCCAAGAATTGGGGTTTTAGCTAGACATGCTAAAGAGATAGAGATCGATACCAAAAGGTGTTACCATCTAATGGGTATGGAAAATTAAGTCTTTAAACAAGTCAAGGTTGAAGAATCTTGAAGAGCTACACCCAATTTCTTGGAGTTGAAACTCTTCAAGAACAATGTCACCCAAAACTTAGGGCTAAAAACTGGGAAATGTAAAAAATGTCTAATATCCGTCTAATATCTCCCCCAAAGATTAAAAAGTGAACTAGTATTTATAGATTTCAGAAAATGTGCTGCGAAGGATCCACACAGCGCAGTCAGTCAGGATCGCCGATCAACTCGGCGATCCACCCTTTGGTAGGTTTCGTCGCCGTCTTGCTCTTTCCTTCAGTATCGTCGTATTTTGGATCATTGGGCCACATAGTATTGCTTCACGGAACTACTCGGCGACACGTCTACTGCTCTTTTTCACTGCCAATTTGATCCTTTCCTTCAGGGTTCAGCACACTGGAACAAAAGGCGAGGATAAGACCTTTTGGCAATTCACCGAACGGGTTCAGCGATTCTCAGATCTTCATTTCTTCGTTCTTTCAGCTGCTTTTGTTCCTTTTTGCTAAGTAGTGTCCCTGCTTTCCCTCAAACTCCAAATACCTGAAACTTAAGTGTTTTCATCAAATATTGAAACAAAATATGCATTTGAGGACACTAATCTTATCAAAATATAGCCCTAAATGAGTCCAATTTGTAGACTCATCAGGTGACGGTCTGGCTAAGGGTAGATACATCTTCTTTCATCTCTTTTAAGATCTTTTCTAACCCTTCGACTTTGTTGAGGATACGAGAGAGCTTATCCTCAGACCATCAACCTTCCGAATCCTTCGGCTTTTGGCGCTCATGGGCAGTCACATACCTCTCCTTCTCCCCATCCTTCTAGTTAGGATTCCGATCCATCCATTCTCTATCACAATCTTTCCAACCTTCGTCCCTGCTCAAACTTTGGTTCCCACACTGCCTCGGGTAGTTTGAAAGATAACCACAACCTTGGTTTGCTAGGAAATTCACTTTTTCTTTGTAGAAATCCTAAAACTTTGCCTCCTCAGGATTAGCACACCCGACCACCACGGCATTAACACCCCGGGAACCATCCCCCGTGACATTTTTAGACAAAATGTCAAGTTGTGTCATCATCTTGGCCATGTTTTGGTCTCTCTGGTGGTCTTTCTCCAGCTGCTCCTTGGTTAGCTTGAATGTGAGATGAGAAAACTACTCTTCACGGGTGTACCGAGCCCGATTTATTTTTATCCTGCCATCCAAGAGTTGGTCTGCTATAACATATGGTTGTGGCATCAAACCCCCAGGAAGAAGTTGGTCAGCAACACCTTTGTTTACTGAGTCAAGGCTTCGGTAAAAATACTGCAGCAAAACATTGTCGGGCAAACCATGAGTTGGGCAGTGTAGCACCAACTTCTTGAATCGCAGCCAAGTTTCATTGATTGGATCACCCTCTAGACGTTTAAAACTCATAATGTTGTCCTGAAGAGTCACCATCTTCGAAGGAGGGAAAAATCGCACTTGAAATGCGGTAACCAACTTCTCCCACGAAGTGATTGATTGGCGTGGCAATTCAGCCGGCCACTTGCAAGCTTCTCCCATATGAGAGAACGGGAACAACCTTAACCGGACCGATTCTTCAGAGATATTCTTGAAAGAGAAGGGTCCACAAATATAAACACAATTTCTAATGTGCTCATGGGGATCCTCATGAGCTAAGCCACCGAACAACCCCTTCATTGTAAGAGCTGCACATAGTACTTGTGATGTGGAACACCGCATTCCTTTTGGCCGGAGGCAAACAAATGGAACCAATACCACCCAGAAGATGGGGGTCATTAGAATTGGGATCATGGACATAGTTAGATTACCGATATCGTCTTGGTGGCCCACTTGGCTGGTATTGCTGCCGTTTACGCTCATACTTCCTTGTTTTCAGCACAAACAAGCAAGAAAAACTAAAAATCATGTAAGTATCACTATAACTAACAAGAGCAAAATTCGACTTAACCAAAAATTCTCAAATAACACCACTCCCGGATAGCATCACCATTTTGACTTCACGTATCAGGACACTACTTCTAGTTAAAGTGCCAATGATCGCGAGTAATAATATAACCTAATAAAGGGTTGGGATCATTCCTACAGGGAGTGGTTTTGAGAATTAAGAGCCAAGTACAAATCAATTCAAGTTATTCATAGCTATAAGATATATACGAATAAAAACATGTTAAATTAAAGGGAGTGACACAAGTGTCAATTATCAAATGGAGGGTTTGTATTCAACTAAAACAGTCAATACACAAAAATGTGAATATGGAGACGTGATTCTTGGGATGTAATAGGAATATGGGCTAAAGTAAACAACCGGGTAATTGCAATTAATAATCAACTTCTGTAAATTAGTAACTAGGCTAGACTTTAGTGGGGGTAAATTTTCTCTCGAACAATTTACCCCGAATCAAATCGATTTCTCTCAAACACCGATCAACAACAATTAAGCAAAGCTTTCGCCTTAACCCATTCACTCTCTCGAGCTAAATGTGTTGGAGAGGGTTTAGGATTCACTCTCTCGAGCTGAACCCACGACAACCAACTACCACAGGCTATCAATTCAGTAGTTTTGATTTTAAAACCTCTCTCTCGAGCAAGTCAAAAACACGAAGTTCAAATTGTATTTGCAACTGCAATTCATTAGATTCAAACACAACAACTAAACGAAATTACATATAAACAGAAATTAGAATATCAATTAACAACACCCAACAGTAAATTCAACCCATATTCACATAATCACACCCCAAGAATTGGGGTTTTAGCTAGACATGGTAAAGAGATAGAAATCGATACGAAAAGTGTTTCCATCAATTGAGTTTTATTGAAAATACCTTTACACACGTCAAGGATGAAGATTCTTCGATCCACACTCCCAATTTCTTGGAATTGGAAACCTTCAAGTCTTCAAAGCTCAAGAACACTGTCTCCCAAAAACTCTAAGTACTGAATAATAATCTAAAAATTCTATGTCTCAGGTCAAAATTTGATATTAAGCTACAAATTTTAATAGGTATTTATAGTTTTCCAAAATTTGTGCTGTAAAGGATCACTCGGCGCAGTTAGTCAGGATCGCTAATCAACTCGGCGATCCGCCCTTTGGTCTTGTTCATCGCCTTTCTGCTTTTGCCTTTAACATCTTTGAAGCTCTGTACCTTTGGGAGATAAAGCACTGCATCGCGGAACTGCTTGGCGACTCACCGACTACTCATTTCTATCGCTGACTCAATTTTCTCCTTCAGAGATAGGCACACTGGAACATTAGGCGAGACCATAGCCATTCGGCGATTCACCTAGTGGTTTAGGCGATCCTCAGGCCGTATTTTCTTTGTCTTTTCAGTTGCCTTGTTCCTTTTTTGCTCGATAGCATCCATGCTTTGTCTCTCAATTCAAATACCTGAAACTCAAGGATTTACATCAGTTATTGAGACAAAATATGCATTTGAGGACACTAAATCTATCAAAATAAACCCCTAAATGAGTCCAAATTGTGGACTCATCAACCCTCACAAAGATGAACATATGCATGAGTTCACCCATAGGTTTGCCCTTATTTCCAACCAACAATTGTTTTAGCTTGCTCAAGATCACAAAGGCCTTTTCAACGCTTGTAATGGGGCTGAGTGGAAAGGTATGATCATTTAGGCTCAGTGGCTGTTATCCTCATGATGTGTGGTATGAACAACATTTCCTTCCCTTTTCTTCATCAGTCTCATTCATGCTCAAAATTCACCTCATTTTTTACTTTGCATGAACTACCGAACACCCCATTTATTTTTGTATTTTCTCAACTTATTTCACAACTTTTTCATTCTTTTTCTTTTTCATTTCTCTTTCTCTTTCTCTCTTTTTTTGTATGGAGGGGTTCCATATTTCACAATTATGGCTCAAGGGGGACTTCTTTGCATTTCTTGATTTGCCTTCTCTTTTCACCACAACCCCAACTTAGGCTTTTGGCCTAAGTTAGCTATTAAGACAAACCACAAATCATGAGGGTTATGGGTGAAGAAATAGAGAAAGGTCACAATTGTATCAAGTTTCTTCCAAGAAAAAGGGTTAAGGCTCAAAGGGTGTTCAAGCTAAGATCACACACTCACAAGGTTGGCCACAAAAGAGGTATATTGTCAAATTGTTTGACTCTTCAATAGTTGCCTAAGATCATCTCAAGAGATTGCATCACTTAGTCAACCGGACCAACGGGGCAAGTTCTAGGTGTCGTGAAACATGGTTCATGGTAAGCTCATCACAAAAGGCATTGACACCAATATCAAACAAGATGCAACGAGATGCAAAGAGTTCACATATTGTCTATGCAACTTCATTTGGTCTCACTGTAGCCGCACATTCATTTTTGTTCGATTGGGAGAACTATTCAAGTCATCAGTATTGATCAAGACGGATACTCAAATTTGAACAAGAACAACCACATTCAAACACAAGAGGTGGCAAAATTTTTCGGAAGGTCCAAAAATTATTTACAATTAAAACAAGGAGCCACAAGCTCAATCATCAACAAAAACAGTGCCCAAAACACAATTTATAGCACAAAACCCCATATATAGATAAAAATAATATTCACAAGAGGTAGGCATGGAAATACCTCACCCCACCACCAAAAAAGAAGAAATTTGTCCTCAAATGCAATAAAATACTAAAATATCAAAAGAAATGACAGAGAGTAAGGTAAAGAGGGATCCTGTGTAAACAGTCGCTCCATCTGTCTGGGCATCAGAGCACGGTGTAGTGCTCTGATATAGGGCATTTTTTCCCGGAGTAACCTTAGAAGTACTGGCTCCACTGGACCCACCCATGGTGGTGTCTCTCAAAGACATCTGGCGCGCAGTCTCAAACATCACATCCTAAAGGTTAACCAGATCATCATAAACCTCAACATCACAAATCTATCTACTCTACTTCGGTCTCCGCCTCCGACTCATCAGCTACCATATCATGCTGATGTATATATCCAGTGGTAGCCGGAGTAATATCAGAAGTCATCAGGGCTTCCACATCATATGCTGCCTCTAATAACGAGGTGAGGTCAGTGGACTTCAAGTGGTCCACGTCCTTTGTCAGACCCATCACCTCGACTTTCAAAGTCGTAACCTCAGAAGACTCCCCTTGTCTGCTTTCACAAACCTCAACTCTCATAGTTAGTGTCAATGGAAGTCTAGAGGGGGGTCAGGGGAGCAAGAAGGGCACTTTCAATCATCCACGGGACTGCAGCCTCTAGACGGGTAGCCCTGACATCAGTCGAACGAGACAGGTGCCCCATCTTTAGGATTATAGCCTAAGTAATCCTGGCAAGCTGGGAAGAGGTAGCAGTACCCGGACCCTGAGAGAAAGAAGTGGGAGCAGATGTACCTGAAGGCCCGGAGGCCAGAGTAGGCAAGGATGCCTCTGTAGGTATAGAGTCAATGTCCACCTCCAAAGATGAATATGTCGGGGCTTCTCTCTTCTTGTCGGCCTCCTCCCTTACTCGGCCTCTATACACTGAATGTTTGTGTACGATGAAAGACTGACCTGAATATCTCTCATCGTGTCTCGAGGAATTCTAGTGCGCCGGAACAGCTCCATAATCAACATAGAGAATGGTAGGGAGGTCTGACTCTGCTTGGCTCTCATGGCCATCTCTTGTTATCTAAGGAGTCCCAGGTTAATGCTCCTCCTGGATATGATCGACCCAAGGCAGGCGGCCTTAGGATGGCGAACGATGGACTCATTCTGGAATGGCATGATGGTGCTGCTGATAAAGCCAAACCAGAACCGAGTAGCAATAGTCAGGTTCTTCTTCTCTATGGGGACTCCTTCCTCGATCCACCTCGGGGTTGTATTGGTAATCAAGGGTGCCAGCCAGCCCTTTAGCTCATCCAGGGACTGAGTAATAGGCAACCCCTCATATGCAACTGTAAAATGTAGAGCCCTACCTAGTACAGTATTAATGTACTCATTGCTGCACCCGACTTCCTTCCCTCTGACTATGACAAACTTCACTAGTTTGAATGCACTGTCCTTCTTCTTGTGCTAAGTAGAACTCCCGAACCCATGAAGGAATATAGGGGCCTTGGGGCCTAGTGAACTGCTCGAAATGATGATACTGGAGAGTGTCCTTCAGTTTTTAACCTATTAAATAGCCTGGGAGAAGGAACCACTGGTGGCACTGGAGCCATAGGAGGTGCCGCAGCTGGCACTGTATCTGCTAGGAAGGAAGCTGCAGGAACTCTAGTTGAGTCAGGGCGAGATCTAGCACGGATGTCTGCTCTACGGAACTGTAGTGGATGGTCGTCATCTGGCTCAGAGATAACAACCGGGGAGTCAGCAGACACTATTTCTTTGTTGGAGTTGTGCTCCGAAACCTCATATGTGGGACTCTTGCCTTTTTCCCTTTTTAGGAGGATTTGCTCCCCCTTTATTGATCTCAATACCCTGTGCTCTTTTACGGGGTGGCATGTCAAGGTTAGTCCTAGCCATATCTACAAAAAACATAAAAAAGAAATAGAAATTGATCATAAAAATTTGTAGAAAATAAATGCAGACAGACTCGGCGAACCGATCGGTGAGTCGCCGAATCACTTTGGCGAGCCAGGTCGGGCTCACCGAAAGGATTGGCTCAAAATTCCTAGAAAAATTTGGCATGTCGGCGATGGGAGGGACCTTTCGACAAATCCCCGACAACATTGGGCGAGCAAGGACTAGCCCACCAAAAACTACATTGCATTTTAAGGGATAGGGGCACAGAAAGGGTGATAAAGAAGGACAATCGGCGTGTCACCGAGTGCACTCGGCGAACTCAGGCTTCTCACCGAAAGTTACAGAATCCAACTCCAAATTTAGCATGAAATTAAAGGTGATAAGGGGGATTCAACGAACCGCCGAGTGGTTAGGCGAGATCGACCCAGCTCGCCAAACGACCCAACGTGCCTACTTTCGACCCCTACTACTAAATTCAACCCCGCAACCCCTGAATAAAAAATGAAAACATGCACTCCTTTAATTAAGATAAGACTCATTACACCCATGCCTCCAGGATACTAAGACTTCTCCCGGTTTGGCCAAATTTGGCCATTTGATGCCTTTTACCCTTAAGAATGACGTCAACCGCTCCATTATTGGGCAAATTACGCCATTTGGTACAAATGCGGGTTACTTAGACCTCAACCGACTAGACCCACCAACATTTATGCAAGACCCAACAATTTTAATCACTTTTAAGCATAAAAAAATTGGGAATTTAACAATAAAGGTATTATAGGCATGATATTCGAATTAAAACAGACACAGCCATATAAAATTACGATCAGAGAGTCCCAACACACATCACTATGATAAAAATCATTTCATAAGAGTAAAAATCGCTAACTATAAATTTGGGGTTCGGAAAACCAACCTTGTAAGACGAATAAACAAGTTGTAAAGCTAGGCGGCAATGATATCTAACTCCAAACACAAACTCTACGACTAGAAAGCAATACTAAAGCAATAATATAGGAAAATATAGTAAGAGTGTGAGTTTGGAAAGTTGAAAAGTGAGGAATTGTGAAAGATTTTGAACTTTTAGCCTTTTAAAACCGTCCAGTTCTTGCCCATTCAGCGACATTTCTCTTTGTCTCTGACCCACTTGGCAACTCGTCGAGTGGGAAATTACCTCGCTGAGCTTTACAGGACCTTCAGTTAATGTGGGGGTCCAACGGTGGACAAAATTGTGATTGCCGACTTGGTCGATAATTCGCCAATTAGCTCTAGGCTCGCCGAGTTTTATAGACCCCAATTTCAAAATGTCTTGAGTCCAACGGCGGTCCAAGTCGGGCTCATTGACTTCTTTGGCGAGTCGTCGACTGGACTTTTGGCTCGCCAATTTGCACCTTTCAAACACATTCCACACTTTAACCTGCACAATCAACACACCATTATTTCTCGAATAAAAATAAAGAAATAAACACTTGGGTTGCCTCCCAAGAAGCGCCTTAGTTAACGTCGTGGCACAACTCAAGTCCCCACTTAAGTTTCATTTGTAGAGTTTGACTCATTTTCACAAGGCAACCAACCATCTTATTGTGGGTAGAGACAAGACATAACCTGGTCCATTTGGGACTCTAGAAGCTGAATGAACATGGAATGAGAAGTTGTTATCTGATTCAACATCAAGACTTTCTCTCTTATCTCTCTCAACACTCTGTCATGTTCTTCGACTTTATGAAGAATGAGTAAGAGCACCTCTCCTATTTGTCCACCCTCATTCTCTTTTATCCTTTGACACTCATGAGGGGGAATGTACCTATCTTTTCTTTGGTACATTACTTCCAGTTCTTTGACCTTTTTGGCTAAGATATCCAGCTGACCCAAAAATGTGGCCAAGTGTTGGTCCTTTTCTGTCTCCTTGTTGGTCTTGGCCACACAATCAAGGAGTTGGGCTGTTGTTTCATAGAATTGTCGAATCAAACAACCCGAAGAGAGTTGGTCAGCCACTATTCTATTTTCGGGACCATGACCCTGGTAAAAGCATTCCAGAAGTATCTTATCTGGAACTCCATGACTTGGGCACTGCTCCAGTAGGGCCTTAAATCTTTGCCACAACTCATAAATGGCCTCACCCTCCAATTTCTTGAACTTTAGTATATTATCTCTAAGAATCATCAATCTCAAAGGAGGGTGGTCCATTGGGGCACCTTTGCTACAAGATATGCTCCAATTCTCTACTCAAAACAACAACACAAGCACCAAAACTAAAAATAAGTAGATTCAACTATAACTAACAAGAACAAAATTCAACTTAACCAAAAATTCTCAAATAACACCAATCCCTGACAGCGGCGCCATTTTGATTTCACGTATCAGGACACTTCATCCAATTCTACATGGAAACGATCGTTAGTCAGTAATATAACCCAACTAAATGAGTTGGGATCGAATCCCACAAGGAGCGTTACCTGTTTGAGAATCAATGGAAAAGCATGAATATGTTCAAATCAGCCATAGGAATAGACATTTACGAATAAAAACATAATTCAAATCAGGGGGTGACACGAATGTCAAATAACAGGGGGTTTGGTTTCAAATGATCAACTACAACATCAGTAAATAATATAAAATAACAATAAGGAGACGGGTTCTTGGGATGTGATTCGATTATAGGCTAATTTAGAGAAACGGGTAATTGCAACTGTTAGAAAATAGTTGTATGTTAGTGACTAAGCTAGACTATAAAGAAGATAAATTTTCTTTCGAACAATTTATCTCGAATCAAATTGGTTTCTCTCGAACACCAACAAGCAGCAAAATAAGAACAACATGCGCTTTAGTCCATTCACTTTCTCTAGCTGAATGTTTGGAAAAGGGTTTAGGATTCACTCTCTCGAGCTGAACCCATTACAACCCAATACCCATAGACCATCAATTCAATAATCTTGGTTTTAAAACCTCTCTCGAGCAAGCCAAAAACACGAAGGTAGAATTGCATTTGCAACTACAATCCTTTAAATTAAACCACCATTACTGAATGAAATCACTTCTAAACAACATTAAAACTAACAATTAGCAATACCCATAAAATAAATAACCCATAATCACATAATCACACCCCAAGAATTGGGGTTTTAGCTAGACATCATAAAAAGATAAAAATCGTTACCAAATTGTGTTTCCGTCAACTATGTAAGATTAATTTCGTCTTTACAAAGGTCCAAATTGAAGAATCTCAAAGACCCACTTCCAATTTCTCAAAAATGGAAAACTTCAATTCTTCAAGGCTAAGGAAAACTTAGTCTCAATCATCAATGTTCCAAAAATCAAAAACTAATTAAAGATGGATAAAAGATAGATGATAGATATTCAAAAATGTATTTATAGTCGCCAAAAATATGTTGCGAAGGACCATTCGGTGCAGTAAGTCAGGCTCGCCCATCCATTTAGTGATCCGTCATTTTGGTCCATTTTATCGCCTTCTCGTCATGGCCTTCAACATCCTCAAGTTCTGTAACTTTGGGCGATCTAACACTGTATCGCGGACCCACTCAAAGGCATGCCGTCTGCTCCTTTCTCTCGCCAAGTTGATTTTCTCCTTCAGGGCTTAGCACACTGGAACTTTTATACGAGATAATGACCATTCATCGACTTGCCCAATGAACTTGGCAATCACCAGACCTTCTTTTCTTCGTTCTTTTAGCTGCTTTGTTCCTTTTTGCAAGTTAGCATCCATGCTTTATTCCTCAATCCATATACATGAAAATCGAGGGTTTTACATCAGTTATTGGCACAAAACAAGAATTTTAGAACACTAAGTCATTATAAATAAGCCCTAAATGAGTAAAAATCTTGGACTCATCATGCATCATCAATTAGGGTTCATGCTATCAAATGCTTATTTCAAATGCAGACTTCTGCCCAAACAAAGTATTCTAATGCCCTTATAGCAAGAATGATTCCATACTCTCACAAAGTCGAACGTGGACTACTAATTAAGGGATTGAAATCAACTGTCACACCACACTCCCAATGAGAAAAATATTGATGATTCTACCCATAGGTTTCCCCGTATTTTCCAACTAACACATCAGTTGGCTTATGCAAGATCACAAAGGTCTTTTAAATGATGTAATTGGGTTGAGGGTAAGGATATGATCATTTCGTTTTAGTGACTCTACCTTCATGAAGCATGACTCAAATTTCACTTCTTTTCCTTTTCTACCGCTCTTTTAATATTCACAACTCATCCTTTGCCTATTCATAGGACACACAATTTTTGGTATAGCTCATCAGACACCTCTTTTATTTCCACAACAATGCACAACGGATACATATCATTCATTTCTTTTCTTTCTTCTCTTTCTTTTATATGGAGGGGTCCCTATCTTTTTAACCACATGCTTCAAAGGACAAATTTCATGAACTTCTTACTCGGATTCTTTCCCCATTCATACCAGACCCCCAACTTAGGCTTTTGGCCTAAGTTGGCTATTCAAACAAACCAATGCTTCACGAAGGTTATAGGTGGGAAGAACACAGTGATTTCAACAATTGGTTTAAACATTTGTATTCATGTTTAATCTAAAGAAAAGGGTAGGCTCAAATGGTGCCAAGCTAGATTCACACACTTACAAGGCGGTGACACAAAGGTATAGCAATTACGTTCACTCTCAAAATTCATGCCTAAGATCATTTCTTTAATTCACCAATGCTAATCAATTGGACTAATGTGGCAAGTTCTAGGTATCCTCATGTACACCTTTCAAGTAAACGTCATCACACATTCCATCTAAACACAATCATTGATCATAGCTCTACAAGTTGAGCTCGCGTGCAACAGTCATTGCAAGATTCACACTCTATATTCGACTAGTCATAATGATATTCTAAGAGTTCACAAAAGACATATGAAGCTCAAATTACCTCGTTGGATTACACAAAGATATTGTTCATCTAAAGCACTATTTAAATTATCGGACCACAATCGACACTCAAATGTACATGAGCACACTAACCAACATTCACTTTTAAGAAATTATGAGTGAGGCTAATGAATCCTAACCAAAACATCATTAAACTACTAAACCAAAATGAAGAAGTTATAAGTCCAACCCAAATGAAAATAACAAACTATCTCAAAATAGCAAAAATATAACCAAAAGGGTAGGTAGCTAGGCACCTTCACCCCACTAAAAAGAAAATAGTAGTGTCCTAAATGAAAAAAAAAAACTGAAAATAAAATGGAGGGAGAGTAAGGATCCCTTTGATAGGCTAAGCCTGAGGGGAACTCCAACTTACTAGTGTGGCCTCAACTTGGGTATCAGTGCCTATCTCAACTAAGACTCTAGAAAGCTGTAGAATGACCTCTTCTACGACGTGGACATGCACTAAGCATCATCCGAATACACTACATAAATTATAGTCACATTTGGACGCTCTCCAGAGTAAAGCTTCAACATTTTCCCATTCTTCTTGAACATCGAACCACCCTCATTTGCCACTTCTATTATCCATTTCCAAAAATGTGATTAACTTGAAACGGACCCGATCATTTTGACTTGAGTTTTCCTGGAAAGTGTCTCTGATGAGAGTTTTAGAGCAGTACAAGATCATAAACTTTAAAATCTTGATAAAGGATCTTTTCATCATGACATTATGAAGGGTTGATATGTCATAATCATGAAGACAAAAATCTTCCAAAGCATGGAGTTGGTCAACACGAGTTTTCGACGCATATTCCCAATTCAAGTTCATGAACTTCAAGGCCCATAAGGCCTTATGATCAAGTTCAGCAGGTAGATGACTAGATTTACCAAACACCAATTAATACGAGGACATACCAATCGGGATCTTCAATGAAGTCCTTTATGCCTAAAGAACGTCATAGAACTTTCGAGACCAATCGGTTTGATTTTCATTAACGGTCTTGGCAAAAATCCTTTTGATTTCCCAGTTGGACACCTCGACTTGCCCATTTGTTTGCGGATGATAAGGGGTGGAAACATTATGCTTGACTCCATACTTGATTAACAACGAGAAGAATACTCAGTTACAGATATGAGATCCCCCATCACTAATGACTGCACGTGGAGTTCAAAATCTCGTGAAAACATACCGTTTGAGAAATTGAACCACACTTATCCCTTCATTATTAGGTGACACAACTTCCTTTACCAATTTAGAGATATAATCAATGGCCATCAAGATGTATTTGTCCCCACAAGAATTCACAAAAGGCCTTATGAAATTGATTCCCCACATATCAAATAACTCAACCTCTAAAATTGAAGTGAAAGGTAATTTATGTCTTTGCGACAGTCCTCCTTGATTTTTACATTGTTCACACTTCTTAATAAGAGAATTCACATATTGATACAATGTTTGCAACTAATAACCACTTTTTTGTACCTTAGATCTTGTACACACTCCACTATGGTGCGCACTAACCGGTGACGCATGGCAAACGTCATGAATAACATCTAGCTCAACTTCTGGAACACATGTTTTAATAATGTGATTAGCACACTCCTGAAATACGTAAGGTTCATCCCTAAAATACTTCTTCGCATAAAAATAGGAACCGCTTTAATCGGTAAAAATTTAGTTGATCGGGAAGAATCCAACACACCACATAATTGGCAAAATCAGCATACCAAGGCAAGGTACCATTCGACACAATCATCACCGACTCATCGAGAAAGGCTTCCTCAATATCATTTTTGCCAGAAACAACCACATTTGATTCCCACCTCGACAAGTACTCTGCTACTTGGTTCTCTCACCCCTTTCGATATTTGACTTCAAAGTCAAACTCTTGTAATAATGACACCCATTGGATCAACCTTGGCTTGGCATCCTGCTTAGCCATCAAGTAACATATATCAGCATGGTTGTTGTGTACTACCACCTTGGTCCCAAAAAGATAGGCTCTAAGCTTCTCAAAAGCATACACCACTCACTGCTAACAACTCTTTCTTAGTGACAATGTAGTTCTTTTGAGCTACATTCAAGGTCTTTCTTGCATAGTAGAATGGGTGAAACAAATTTCCCTTGCGTTGGCCAAGTACAACACCCAAAGCCGCGCCGCGTGGCATCACACACTAGATGAAATGGAATTTTGTGATTTGGAGCAACAATGATAGGAGCCGAAATGAGCTTCGATTTTTAAACATAAAAATGCCTTGACACAAGCTTCATTAAACTCGAAGACGCTTTCTTTTTCAAGTAGATTGCAAAGAGGATGAGCCACCTTAGAGAAATCTTTTATGAACCTCCGGTAGAAACCCGCATGACCCAAGAAGCTTCTAACACCTTTAACCGAAATAGGAGGAGAAAACTTGGCGATAACTTCTACTTTAGTTTGAACAACTTGTATTCCATCTCCCGAAATTTTGTGCCTCAATACGATACCTTCCTTGAAAATGAAGTAACATTTCTTCCAATTGAGAACATCTTTTGTTTCGACATATCTTTGCATAACTCTACCAAGGTGCTCAAGGCACGCTTCAAATGTGTCTCCCACAACCGAAAAGTTATCTATGAAGACTTCCATCGAATCATCCACCATATCAGCAAAAACAGAGAGCATTCACCTTTGAAACATCGCCAGTGCATTACAAAATCCGAAGGGAATTCTTATGAAAGTAAATGTCCCATAGGAACATGTGAAAGTTTTATTTTCATGATCCTTCAGTGCATTGGAGTTTTAATTATAATCGGAGTAACAATCCAAGAAGAAATACCATCCACGACCGCAAGCCTATCAAGCATCTGATCCATAAAGGGCACCAGAAAATGATCCTTCTTGGTCCACGCATTCGACTTTCGATAGTACATACATACATGCCAACAGGTAACCTATAGTATTGGCACAAGCTCTCATTTTCCATTTGTGACCACAGTCATGCCCCCTTTCTATGGAACGTATAGGACAGGACTAACCCACTTGCTATTCGCAATAGGTAGACAAATCCCACATCAAGTCACTTAATAATCTCTTTCTTGACAACTTCTTGCATTGGAGGATAAAATCTGCTTTGAAGTTCAATACCTGTCTTACAATCACTAGCCAATTGAATCTTGTTGGTACAAATACAGGGAGGAATTCCCACAATGTTGGTAATCGTCCACCCAATATCCTTGATAAATCTTTTTCAACACACTAATAAACGTATGTGTTTGCCATTTAAGAAAATCTGCAACAATAATCATAGGTAAAGTGTTATTTGCTCCAAAGAACACATAACGAAGGTAAAGTGGAAGTACCTTCAATTCGAGCTTTGGTGGTTCTTATATAGATGGCTTTGCGGGAGGACATTCCCTATTCTTCAAATTGATATCAATCTTCAAGGGGTTCTTAGAATAAGAACCTAAACCGATAAAGCAGGAACTACCTCATCATAATCTTGAATTTCCTCCCAATCATATTTCAAAAGGATGACAGTCAAAGACTCAACAACACAATAAACTTCACTCACAGTAGCAATCACTTCATCAATCACGTCAATGACCGATATCACATGGAAGTCACTTGGTTGCTTCATGAATTTACAAATATTGAATGTAAGTTCCTCACTATTTACCTGGAATTTTAGTTCACCAATTTCCACATCAACAAGAGCTCTCTCGATAGCCAAGAATGGCCTACAAAGAATAATAGGGACCTCTGCATCAATCTCGCAATCAAGAATCACAAAATCATCCAGAAATATAAATTTGTCTACCTTCACCAAAATGTCATAAAGGATGCCAATAGGGCACTTGATAGAACAGTTAGCCATGAGAAGACGCATAGTTTGTAGTCTTAGGTTCACCTAACCCAAGTTTCTTGAAAATGGTAAAGGGCATCAAGTTTATACTCACCCCCAAATCAAAAAACACTTTAGTGAATTGGAACATCCCTATAGTACTAGGGATAGTAGATGCCCCTGGGTCATCCTTCTAGATAACCACGTTGCTTGATATAATGGCACTACAACTATGGGATACTTCAATTGTCTCAAAATACATACTTCTCTTCTTAGTGACCAACTCTTTCATAAACTTTTCATAATTTGACATTTCTAACAGCGCCTCCACCAAAGGAAGATTAATATAATGATTTTTGAATACAGAAAGAAATTTGTGGAACTTCACATCTTCATCTTTGAGTAAATGGTGGAATAACATTAGGCATCGGCTTTGCAGGAACTGAGGGAGGAACAACCCCCACATTTGACTTTTTAGCATCACCGGAAACAACATTTTTTGGTGCATCATCAACCTCATTGGAAGCTTCGTTGTTCAACTCTTCGGCAAGTACATCAGTTTAAACAACAATAGATTTCCCTTGGATTGAACTTAAATTATCATCATTTGGCACATAACTTCCCACAACCTTACGACTCCGTGTCAAGATAGCCATGCATTGCTCGTTATCATTCTTTGGATTTGCTATGGTATCACTAGGAAGACTCTCTTATGGATACTTGTGGATCTTCACTTTTAAGAATATTTCACAAGAGTCCATGTCTTTGATGTTGTTTCCTTTCTCCTTGACGGTAGAAGCAACCAAGTGGTTGGTCAAATTACCACAAGATTCCATTACTACGTAGGAGGAACTAACGAAGGTTTTTGTTGAATAATTTTTCCCTCCTTAGAAGATGGTGAAACTGTGAGATAGCATCTAAAATTTCAAGAGAGTGGATGGTGAACCTCTCGTAAAACTATGTTGTGATTCTGAAAGTTATTGTTGCAATGCCTAACACATGGTGTCCCGGAAAACTTATTGTTGTCATATGTCTATTGTAACCTTGATATAGTGAACAAAGAGTTGGTTGACCACCTCATTCAAGGAGTATTAATGCGTAAACCATATTATGTGGCAACAATGTTTCTTGTTTACATAACAAAGGTAAATCGAGAATGACACACTAGGTAGGACCAAGTGGCTTCTCTAAAGCTGGGTATGACCATGGAACGAATGGAAAAGATTCAAGAGCTTGATGAAAATATGACAAAGATGATGACCCAAATTGACTTGTTATTTAAATTTGTCTTAGGGGGTTGATTAAAATCGGTGAAAGCAGTTGGTATGAGCAGTGGGCAATGCCTGGAAATTTTGAGGCATTATAAAATGAGAAAGTGCAATACACGGGGAACCAAATGGAGGGTTCTCATCCAAATTATCTGAAGATGGGTGGAAATCAACGTTGGACTAAAGAGAAGGATAATTGCCGGAGATATTGCAGAGACAGTTGAGGAAATTGGAGTGATAGTAAGGCTTACAAAGACAGGTATATACAACCTCATGATCGTCCCAAACACAAATAGCAAGTTGGACCGAAAGGGAATTGAACTGATTACATGTTGACTAGGATCTTCAACAAGTTGGAGGGTTCTGATAAAGTGTTTAAAGATTTTAAAAATTATTTCACCACTTTGACTCAAATGGTTACTTCCCACCCTATGTTAATTAAATAGCTGGAAACTCAAATGTGTCAAATCTCCGCTCATTTACATACAAGGAAAAAGGGACCTTTCTTAGTGATACCATCAACAAATCTAAGAATTATTATTTATGAGTGAGAACTACATCGTTCCACGACTTAAATAAGGCACTTCTGGGGAGGCAACCCAAGTTTTCTTTATTCTTTTTAATACATGTGTTTTGAGTGCACGTAAAAGGAAGTCAAAAATTGTAAAGGATAAAGTGGGCGATGAAAATACCTATTAGGCGATGCACCAATTTTATTTGGTGGGCATATCCATGCTCGCCTTCTCAACCGAGAATTTTGAAAAATTGTTGAGTCAAAGTGAACGTCTATGTACCTATTTGGCGATCCGCCGAATGCATTGAGCAAGTAACATTGGATCACCAAATTGAACTCCATGTTTGGGTATGTGTACAGACATCATCAAAGAGCTTTAGCTCCTTTGGCGGGTTGCTAGACTCAATCGATGACGTTAGTCACAATGTATTGAATGCGCCTGGCAGTGGAAAGTTGCTCTTTTAAATGTTCATCTTTTGATATTTTTTGACTTTTTCACTATCTACACTCTCAACGTCTAGTCTAAATACATTAGTGTGTCTTTTTTTCTTTGATTTTAGTTTGTGGAGTGCGTGATTGTTGAATACTCTCGACCCAAACCCCTTCTCCTCTTATTCGAAGAGCTTTTGCTTTCTAATGTTTGTTTTTGGGTCTAAATATCTTGTTTCTCCTTGAAATTTATGCTTAATTACTTATTAACTAGTATGTTTGCTATTTTGATATGTGAGGGTTGTTGGTATGTGATAAAATGCTCGATTGAGTAGTACCCATGATTTGTCCTTGTTGATTTTGTGACCAAATTACTAAAAAAATATTGTGTGGGTAGTTAGTTAATAATTACTTGATAAATATTGCGGTTATTGTATGAATTTTGTTTTGGTGAAGTCTGATTAGCCCAGTGTTATCCATTAGGCTTTAATTCACCCAATGATAGATAGGGTGATCTCTTTCTTGAGAGAAAATCATCTAGTTTGCAATACTATGTTGAATGTGGTGGATGCGTGACTACCCAAGTATTAGTTAGGATCTAAAGGTTACCCACCTAAAAGTTCTCTCAGTGCCAAGTAAAATCCCAAGGGTAATAGTCATATTCATATCAACATACTTGAAAATGGGAACAATCAAATTACCAATCCAATCTTAAGTCATCATAGAGTAGCTCCTTTAAATCATGATCCATACCTATGTGAGAAAATCTTTCACAAGAATGATTTCATACTATGTGAGAAAACCTTTTGGTTAAGACAATCCTATGGGGGCAGTAGTTAGGAACTAGAGGTTACTACTAGAGACTATCCTATTTAAGCCTCCATCTCAAAGTTCTCTCGGTGATAAGTAAAATCCCAAGGGAAATGGTCATATTCATATAATTATACTTGAAAAGGGCACAATCAATTTACCAATCCAATCTTAAGTCATCATAGAGTAGCTCCTTTAAATCATGATCCATACATATGTGAGAAAACCTTTCACAACCATGATGTCATACTATGTGAAATTTTTTTTAACAATTTCATTGATACTTACTTGAAATTTACCCTTAGTTCATAAAACTTCTTTTCATAAAGCATGATTTCATAAATCATTTCATAGGTTCATAATATTTCTTCATAAATTCATAGTCGAAATAATGAGTAATGCATGGTTCCTACACAATCAACTAGAAAATATGTAATTGAATAAAATCATGCATAATAAGATTGAAATCAATCATATGAATCATAATCAAATAGAACCCATGAAGATTTACATGAAACACTAGATAATTGGATGAAATTAGCTTTTGGAGATTGAATTTCTTGGTACCCAATGGATGAATGGAATCCATTGGTGAAATCCCACATACCTTGATACACAAAGACCAAAAGCAATGGAGTAAAGAGGAAACTTGAAGCTTCAAACCCTATTTGTTCTTGCTTGAGCTTGAGAGAATTGGAGATGATGAATGTGATTGGAATTTGGGATTTTAAGAGAGAGTTAGGTTAGTCTTAGGAATAGAAAGGTAGTTATAAGACTTAGAATTGGATTCAAAACGACATAGTGTAAGTATTAAATGCATAGGAAAATACCCAAATACCCTTAATAAATAACTGTCACACTCAACCTACGATTCAGACCTATGGTACGTAGAAGCTTCTATGGCCATATAATCAACTTTAGAAATGATAAATTCATCTTTTTTTTCATGAAACCCTTATATGGTCCCTCGTTCAATCTATCGCTCGTAGACCTCTTCCGTAGAACCCAAGTTTAAGTCTAAAAATTCACCAAGTTTGATCCCTTCTACAAGACCCTTTCTAAAGAAGTATGAACATAACAGAATTAAAGGAAATGAACTTGATAAAAATGCATCGAGACGAGGAGAAGTGGCGCATTGCCCTATCACTCAGGTGCACTAGTGGCATAGGGTGCTAAGCACCAAAGTACTAAGGTAGCATTTATACACATTGGTGGCGTAGGGCACCAACCTTGCCTCACCTTGGACTTGTTCCTGGGACATTTCCCCTGACCTTTCCAAAAAAATTAATTATTTTAGGATCCCAAATACATTTAGAAAGGGGAATTATTTTCCCAAACTCTATAAATAGTAGGGTTATTTTGTAACTTACTTCTTTTTCACGTGCAAGAGCAAGGGAAAAATAATTCATCCTAGGTTTGAATTTTCTACTCTTTTTTAGTCTTGAATTATATGAAAACAATCTTATTTGTATTTTTAATACTATGAGTTGATAAAAGCCTTTGTATTGGGGTTGCAGCCATGGGTAATGGTTGAGCAACAATTTCTATGGATTAATTAAGTTATCACATAAATTACTTTTGTATTCTTGTTTTAGTAATTCACGATTGGCCACCATTGAGATAAATATATTGTCTATTCTTGAACTCAAGAGAGAAATAGGTATAAAAACCAAAGAATACAATGAGTGTGCTCTTTCTTGCATACCAGTTGTTTAGATTCGTGTTTAAGATTGACATCCTGACGAACACTGTGCTTGGTTACAACATGGAACATAAATCCTTGCCAATTGATTCAGTCTATCCCCGCTCAATGATGTCATTAGACAATCAACTAGAGTAGACGATTAGAGGTCGCGAGATCATGATCACAACATCAACCATGTAAATCAACAATTTGATAACCGTAATTAATTCATACAAGATATGTGATACATGAAACCTAAAGTATGTTGCAGCCATGGAACATGAAACCTAAAGTATGTTGCAGCCATGGAACATGAAACCTAAAGTATGTTGCAGCCATGGAATTATCTCTTAACTGTTAAAACACCAAAATTGACGTTGTAATTAGTTAGTTACAAAGTTGAATTATTTGCAACAGTAGTATAGACACCACACGTTTATTTACAACATTTTCTTTAAATTGTGGAAATAGTAAAATTGTTATAAATTGATGGTAAGTTCTTTGGGTTCGACAATCAAATTCTGAAAGAGCCATTTATTAATTATGTGACACGTACAAATATGTGTGCATTTGGGAACAACTAGTTTTTGATGCCGTTGTCAGGGACTTTAGAATTAGTTATATTTAATTTTTAAGCCGACTATTTTATTATGAAAGTGTTAGTAATTTGATCTTAGCTGATTTGGATTATAGGTCTTAGAGCATAATTCTAGCTCGAGGAAGAAAACTTATAGAATAATTGCATGAACCTGAAAGATTTCTTCATTGATGAAGAATGCTAGCGGCTCTATACCCACTTCAGCAGTTTGAGCCAAGTACCGAAGAAAAATCCTGAGGATAATCGTGGTGAAAATGTGGAAAATGAACAGGAAGAGGTACCTATAGAGATAGAAGGAAGACTGGTTCGTGATGTGGCAGTCCCACTCACCACCAATGTTACATCCAGTATTTGGAAACCACCACCGGATGGGAGATTTGAGCGAAACCAAAACATAGTGCAACTCATTCATTTTACTGGGTAATTCACTGGCCTTCCTCATGAGGATCCCCAAATGCATATAAGGAACTTTTGAGAAATAAATGACACTTACATTCCAATGGCAGTATCATCTGATTATGTGAGGTTAACTCTTTTTTTGTTCTCACTTTTGGGAGAAGCAAGGCGGTAGTTGGCATTTGGAAGATCAAATTCATCACTACATAGGACAATCTTGAAAGGTAATTTCTAATTAGATTCTTCTCGTCAAGCAAGACTACAGAGCTAAGTAATGAGAGTTTCAAGAAGAGGAGTGGAGACAACATGTACCAAGCATGGGCCGATTTAAACAATTATTGATTGCTTTTCTACATTATTTCCAAGTAAATGAAGTTCTAGCTCACACATTTATTAAAGGCCTCGAATATAATGCAAAGGTACTTCTAAATTATCCAACAGGTGAGCAAGCTTCAAAAAGGACACGTGATGAGCTGGTTGAACTCCTAGACAAGCTCTCGTAAGGCAATTCGGAATGGAATGGAGGTACGCAAAGAAATATGGGGAATAGGGCTGAAGGAATGTTAGAAATTGGCACTATAACGTCATTTACCACACAAATGGATTCTTGGGGACTTCAGATTATTACTCAGACAACTAATTATCACTAGGGAAACAACAAGTGCAAGTAAATACAGTACACTAACCTAAAAGATGGTATGAAGTTTGTGGTAGTGGAGAACACATGATTGACCATTGTGAATCAAACCCAAATTTTGTGATCTATGTATGTAATGCCCAAAGAGGTGGAGGAATGTAGTATTATGGCAACACATATAACCCAAGTTGGATAAATCACCCAAACTTCTCATGGGGTGGTAATCAAAATCAAAATCAAGTCCACCAATATAAACTTCAAGGAAATGGGTAGTAGCATCAAAACCATGGTCAAAGTGTTAATCAAGGTGTCCAACAAGGAAACATGACCAGTGAGGAGATGTTCTACCACCTGATGGCATAGATGGGAAAAACAAATGCAGAGGTAGATAATTTTGGAATGGAGTTGAGAAATGCCCAGCTGTCAAATAAAAATTTGGAAAGGCAGGTTGCACAATAGGTTAGTGTTATAATCGTATGTCTAGATGGGGGTCTTCTGGGTGACACTGATCTAAACCCAAAACAAGTAAATATATGTGGGTATGAGAAGTGATTTATGACTAGAAAAGCTAGTTCCAAAGAATTGAAATACCGAAGTAGTGAGTGGAGAAAAGAAACAAGAAGAGGTTGGTCAAATGTCAAATTTCAAGAGGGTTGTTCCTCAAGTAAAATCACCTCCTCCTTTTCCAAAAAAATTGAAGAAGAAAAATGAATATGAGTGCTTCGCTAAGTTTCTCTCTCTCCTTAAACAATTTCACATTGATCTACCTTTAGATGATATTTTGCAGGGAATTCCTAAATATGCCAAGTATGTGAAGGAGATAGTGGTGAAAAAGATAAGGTTGACTGAGTATGAAACAATGGCACTTACTGAGGAGTGCAGTTCCATAATTCAGAATAGACTACTCATAAAGTTAAAAGATATGGGCAGCGGCACGGTTCAAATTACAAATGGGAAAAATGTTCATGCATGGGTTGTATGATCTAGGTGCAAGTATAAATCATGTTCTTCCATAATTATATAAATAAATTAGGGTTGGGTAGTACAAAACCAACCATTATCATCTTAGAGATTGCATATAGATCTTTTTCTAGGCCACAATGGGTAGTGGAAGATGTGTTGATACAAGTAGGGTCATTGATCTTTCGTATAGACTTTGTGGTCCTAAACTTTGAGCTTGATCCTGAAGTTTCATTCATATTGGGATAACATTTCTTAGCCACAGGGCGAGCATTGACAGATGCAGCAATAGGGAAGTTGACCATAAGAGGGCATGACAAGATATAAGTCATTGATGCCTATTGCGTTTTGAAGTTTCCTGGTATCTCTGAGCAGTTTTCTACTATCAGTGTTGTGGATCTAGTCATAGAATCACATTATATTCTTTCGGCAGATCCATTAGAAAGAGTATTGGTAGAACATCACATTTTTGGGGATCCGGAAGCTCAAGAGTTGTCCACTTTTATTAATGTGGGGTTGTGGGAACCCAGAGAGGTGAAAGGGAATCATTAGATTGAGTTTTGGAACCTCTAACCAAACCATCTATTATAAAAGCACCCAAAATAGAGCATAAATCTTTTTCGATGCACCTAAAGTATGCATACCTTGACGACAATGAAACTTTACCAATGACACTTTCTGCACAATTATCTCAATAACAGGTTGATGCATCATAGAAGATTTTGAAGCGAATGAAGAAATGCATTAGGTGGAAAATGTTTGATATTCATGGGATTAGTCCGGCATTTTGTATGCATAAAATCTACATGGAGGGGGAACAAAATCTAGGTGCACAACATCAACATCAGCTACCATTGATGAAAGAAGTGGTAATAAAAGAGGTGATCAAGTGGTTTGATTTCAGAATTGTATACTCTATCTCTGGCAGTAACTGGGTGAATCATGTGCATCGTGTACTAAATAAAGGAGGTATGATAGTGGTGAAGAATTAAAAGAATGAGTTTATAACCACATGAACTATTATTGGGTGGAAAATTTGCATGGATTACTAGAAACTTAATGATTCCACAAGAAAAGATCAATATCTCGTCCCTTTCATTAATCAAATACTTGACAATCTATTAGGGAAGGAGTACTATTGATTTTTAGATGGTTATTCCCGATATAATCAGATTGTGATTGCACCCGAGGATCAAGAGAAGACTACTTTTACATGTCCCTATGGCACATATGCTTTTTAGTGTATGCCATTTGAACTCTACAATGCTCCTGCAACATTTCAGAAATGTATGATGGTTATTTTTATGACAAGGTGGAGGACTATGTAGAGATATTCATGGATGATTTCTCCGCCTTTGGGAAGTCTTTCAAGGTATATCTTCAAAACCTTGATAAAGTACTTACTCATTATTAAGATACTAATTTGGTACTTAATTGGGGGAAATGTCACTTCTTGGTTCATAAAGGAATAGTGTTTGGTCACAAGCTATCGAAATATAGATTAGAAGTGGGTAAAGCTAAAGTTGAGGTAATAGAGAAACTGCCACCTCCAGTTTCTGTCAAAGGAGTAAAATCTTTCTAGTGCATGTGGGTTCTTACAGAAGATTCATCAAGGACTTTTCCAAGACGGCCTAACCTATGTATATTGTCGTGGAGAAAGAGGTGAAATTTGAGTTTGGTGATCATTCTCTAAAGGCTTTTGAAATACTAAAGAATTTAATAAAAGCTCAAACCTTGATTGCTCCTAGCTAGGAGCTAACAATTGAACTCATGTGTGATGCAAACGATGTAGCAGTGGGTGCAGTATTGGGACAAAGAAGAGATAAGGTGTTCCATTCGATTTATTATGATAGAAAGACCATTGATTCTATCCAAGTTAATTACACAATGACTGAGAACGAGATGTTTGCTCTGGTGTTAACCTTCGACAAGTTCAAATCCTATTTACTAGCTACCTAAGTGACTATCTTTACTGACCATGCAGCTATTAGGTACTTATTCAACAAGCTAAGCCAAGGCTCATTCGTTGGATATTACTTCTACAAGAGTTTTACCTTGAAATCAATGTCTGAAAAGGCATAGAGAACCAAATTTCTGATCATCATTCAAGGTTGGAAGACTTCTCTAATGTGCAAGAAAAAGGACTGATTCGGGAAGAGTTTCTAGATGAGCAGGTTATGGCCTTAGATATCTCCCAAATTCCCTGGTACACTAACAGAGTTAATAAGTTGGTAAGTGGAGTATTTCCATCGGGCGCAACCACTCATCAAAGAAAGAAGCTAAATCATGATGCAAGGTTCTACATTTAGGATGAAACATTCTTATTCAAACAAAGGGTGGATCAAGTGGTTGGAAGATGCATTTAGGAAAATGAGGCCAAGCAAGTACTCGAGACAAATCCTTATAGAGGTCGTCACGGAGGAGAGTGTACGACTCACAAGGTATTACAATCAGGCTTCTTCTTGCCCTCTTTTTTAAAAGATTCTATAGATTATGAGAAATAATGTGATCAATGTCAAAGGTTGGGTACTATATCAAGAATAAATGAGATGCCACTAAACAATACTCTTGAGGTAGAAATCTTTGATGTATGGGGTATTGACTTCATGGATCCTATCCACTATTAGATGGAAACCAATACATTCTAGTGGCGATAGATTTTGTGTCCAAGGGCATCAAGGTTGTAGCTCTTCCCTCGAGCGATTTAAAGGTGCTGATTAAATTCATAGAGAAACACATTTTCACTCATTTTTGTACTTTTAAGGGAAATCATAACTGATAGAGGTAAGAACTTCATTAACCACTTGGTGAAGAATCTTCTCGCAAAATATTTTATTTATCATAAAGTGTCTACGACATATCATCCACAAACTAGTGGCCAAGTTGAAGTGTCCCATCAAGACGTGAAGCAAATCTTTGAAAAAACCAATAAATGCACTGAGGAAAGATTGGGCCGGAAAGCTTGACGACACATTATGGGCATATAGGGCAGTATATAAGACACCCATAGGGACTTCTCCCTATCACATGGTGTTTGGTAAAACATGTCATCTTCCGGAAAAATTAGAACATCAAGCATATTGGGCGATAAAGAAGTTAAATCTTGACTCAGAGCTAGTAGGCAGGAAAATAGTAGGAAAATTGCATGAACTTGAGAAGTTTAGGCTCCATGCTTATGAGAATGCAAAGATGTATAAACAGAAGACTAAGTGATTGCAGGACAAGCACATAGTCACTCGCACCTTTACTCCAGGACAAAAAGTATTGCTCTGCAACTCTAGACTTAGACTATTCCCAAATAAATAAGGTCTAAATGGAGTGGGCCTTTCGAAGTGGTGAGGATGACACAACATGGTGTTGTTGAGCTTAAAGGAAAGGATGCATGATCATTCTTAGTAAATGGAAAATGGTGTAAGCACTACTTTGGTAAAGATGCAGATTGAGATTGAGAGGTTGTTGAGCTAAATGATTAATGATCAGGTTTGCGTCGAGACGCGACGTTAAACAAGGCTCTCCATGGGAGGCAATCCGTAAATATTTGTAATAGTTAGTTATTTTTCATTTTATTTTATTTTATTTTTCGTAAGATTTAGTTTAAATTACAATTATTTGTAATATTTAGGTATGAAAAATGAGGCGTGCCATGACCAAAACTAAGTCGCTGGGTGAGAGGCAACCCACCATTTCTATACATGGTTTAGTTGATGCACATACAAAGAAATGTGTACCACTCATCGAGAAGAAAATTTTAAATGGTAAGACGTAGAAGAGGGCATGCCGTGCCATGCATGCAACAACTACAGCACTGATCGAGCTCTCTTGTCGCACGTCGTGCCAGGTGTGTAGAAATGTTGTACTGGACGAGCACTCGCCAGGTGCGCCACACTATGTTTATAAGTTCTTCAACCAATATAAGTGGACTGCAGCATATCGTGCCCCATGGATCTTCACAAAAAAGATTAATTTTGTGGGGCGAACCTGTCACGCCCCGAGACTACCCCCGAGATGCGGACATGGGACCTAGGACCACAAGTGATCCCAAGTTAACCCTGTTGGCATGATCATGAGCATACTAAAGCTAATACATTGATGCAGAAGCTAAAATCATAATTAAAATGAAAAGATGGGGAATACCCATATACTATAACTGAGATGAATGAAAACTGGTGAGTTTAATACAAGAAAGATATTAACTCAATACTAAGCTGAATCTATCTATGTCTGAAATAAGCCTCTAAACTGACTAGAAATGTCGGGACATGCCCCAACTAGATCTAGCAAAACTGAAAGTAAAAGACTAAAAATTGATTAATAACATGACTATTACCCTCGAAGAATGAGGACTCACCACGATGCTGCTGAACTGGAGATCGGGAATCGATCTAGGCGTGATCTAGATGCTGAGAACCTGAACCTACATCATGAGAAGATGTAGCGCACGTATGCGTCAGTACTTGAAAGGTACTGAGCATGCAGGATAGAGTAAAGCTGAAATAAATATATAACTGAACAAAGAAAATAAGCAATGA
>JAJOOO010002685.1:0-33441 GCA_029582685.1 Solanum piurae
TCTACTCACTATGTTCCTACAACCCTGGCAGTCACTGCCTCCGTCTCATTCTGTTTGAAAATTCTTGCCATACCAAAATCAGCTATCTTAGGATTCATGTTCTCATCCAATAGCACATTACTGGCTTTAAGATCTCTATGTATCACTCTCATTCTTGAGTATTTGTGAAGATAGAGCAATCCTTGAGCAATTCCTTCGATAATTTCATAACGTTTCTGCCAATCCAGTAGCTTCTTTCTTTCAGGATCTGTCAAAGACAGAAAGCATTTCAGGTCAAAATTTTCAGAACTTACTTGAGCTATTAATTCTTTGTTTTGAAATGGTAACGAACCGAATAGGAAGAAGTCCAAGCTCTTGTTAGGCATATACTCATATATCAACATTTTCTCATCTTCGTGAATACAACATCCTAGAACTCGAACTAGATTTGTGTGCTGAACTTTTGCAATGAGTATAAGCTCATTCTTGAACTCTACAAGCCCTTGACCTGATGTTCGCGAAAGTCTCTTGACTGCCACCTCTCTCCCATCTGGAAATTTTCCCTGTCATAAAATTTTACAGGTAATTCAGTTAATGCAATGATGGCACTGAAGTTTTTCGAAGGCATATGATGTAATTATACCTTATAAACAGGTCCAAAACCACCCTCTCCAAGCTTGTTTTCACTTGAGAAATTGTTTGTGGCTGCCAATACAAATCCAAAGCTAAATATCTTCAAATCTTGGACTTCCCTTCCATCCTTTTCTTTCATATTGGTGTCGTTGAAGCTATCGGATGCTGTCAACTCACGTATATACTCTTCCTCCCTTCTTTTCTCAGCTGTGCAAGAAAAGTTTGTAGATATTTATACATGCTTAACATAATTAATAAAAAAGCTTACTAGTTAATCATTTTTCACTTTTTCAGAGATTTACCTTGTAGTTTGCACCTTCTCACTATAATGTAGCAGATGAAACCAGATATCAGCATAGGGACAACAATAGCTACAACAATTACTATCCATATCCAATTCTTTTGTTTTCCTGCACACATAGGTTGCTGAGTGTTATACAGGTGACTCTTGATCTATTCAAAATAGATTAGTTCATAAACAAGGTGTATTCCTAATATAAGGATTTACCTTTTGATGAAACCAGAACATATTGTTGCACTGCATTACCACTCTCATCAACTCGAAACTCCCCATTTCCATTCCAAATTATGCAGCCTATTCCATTGCTGCTGGTGATGAAGCCAACACAACTGCAGTGCTCCCAGCAATTCTTCATACAATCACCAAGACTAATGTTTGCATTATCATCATAATTAGAAGTAATTCTACCAGTGAAGCCTCCACTCTTTAGCTCAAATTTATCCCCATCCTTTCGGCACTCAGGCAACTGATTAGAGACACAGCCATCGTGACTTTCATAACCATAACAGAACTCATTATAAAGGGCGTATACACGACTGTCTTCACCACCACCAAGAATAGCCCCATTAAAAGTCAACACAAGACTTGGGAAACTTCCATCTGGAGCATCAAATTGGAAGAACACACCATCTTTTTCAGACACCAAGTTGAGATTATACTGATATCTGTTAGAAGAATCATGCAACGCAGTTAAGAATGGAAAACTTTGATTCCTCCAAGCGCCACTAGTCCAATAAACTTCGCCCCTTCGACGTATAACCAGCTGAAATGCATCTTGAATGGACTCCAAACTTAAAGTAAAAGCCCCCGAAGCCGGAATATAACTACCCAACCAAGAAGTTAAAGTCCAATTCTGCTTTGTTGTAAGGTTATAACCAAGCTTCATACCTGGAAAAAGCGTATCGGTAGGATGATCGAAGCTTTGCCATAAAGTCCTGTTCTCAGTTTCATCCTGAAGCACAAGATTTCCAGAATCTTGAAGCCTAGCTATTAAACTTCCTGTCAATAAAGGAGGGGTAATATTCACAACTGTTTTCCCTCCACTAGTGATTTTCAATGTTCCTGTAGTATCTATAGTGAGCAATCCTGAATTGTTCAATAAAGGCGTATTTGGATTGGCTATCCATAGTTTCTTATCTTGTGGATCACCTGCATACCATATACCAAGATAAGAGTTATTTGTTTGTGAGATAGAAAAAAACCCTAACTTGAATTTTCCATCTTCAGAATCAAGAACCTGAGTGTGATTGAGTTCATCACCAGGTTTCATTGAGGTTATTGCAGCCACAGATGGAAGGTTAATGATACCTGTATGGCTGCAGAATAAGGTCAATATTAAGATGAAGATGGAATTGGCTAAAGATTTCATTTTTGGCAGCTAGAAACAAAAAAAGTAAAAAGTTGCTGCAGATAATAATATGATCATCTCTTGATATAGTTGTCTGTTGTTCAAAGCAAGAAGTCATGAACCTGAGAATAGTCAATGCTTTGAAACATTTTTCAGCCAGAAATTTTCAATCATTTTCTGAGTGCAAATGATATTTGGACATGTTACTTGGAGGAAAGCTTGTGGAAAGAGACAATCTTGACTTTTCCTAGCAACCAATTTATATTTGGTTTATTTGACTTTTCTATTTCTTTCTTTCCTTCCTGTTGTTTTAAACAAAACCAGTACGAAGTGGTCGATTTTTATTGAAAACTAAAATGTGAACAAACAATTCGCGGAGGGGGACTAGATCAAAGCCTCCTAAGCTATAGTAACATGATCATGCAAAAGGTCAAATTTTAAAACCTTAAGGTTGTTTAGTAATGAATATAATTATACTTTAGAGAAGAAATGCAAGAAAATTTACTCAAATTTTATTATGATGAATGCTGCAACTTTGAAGCAAAGTCATACAACAGGATAAACACTTCTTCTATGTTCTACTTCTTGCCATGCTTTTTAAAGTTAATAACTCAAGCAAAAGAAATGTACTTTGCCTTACATTCACATAATAGAAATGTAACTAAACTAAAAGTACCATCTTTTGGTACAAACTCAGAAGAGCCAAAATATATCAAATCCATGGAATCACGTATCAATTCACTTCAAATAGATGCATGGACTTGCACTTAAACACTAATTACTAAAGTCTTCTTACAATCACTCTCTACATATATTAATTCTCTTTGCTGTAAAACCCATATCTTAGTCTATTTAGTCTGTAACTTGTATTGGCTACTTGAATGCCTCAATTGTAACCAATCAAGCTCTGTGATGTACTGTATGAATGGTGGTGAATTTTAACATCCGTTGATAGGAATGCCATTTCTTCAATCAAAGAAATAGCTAGTTAATTGAAGATTTGGGAAATTTGTTCATTAGTTGATTCGGATTATTCCACAATTTGGAGAGGTGCTTCAGCAATAAAATACATGAGTTGGGGAACGAATTTGAAGATAATGTCGCGCTTATGATGAGAAGCGAATTGTCCAAGTCTATATAAGTAGACCACCGGTCCATTCCCCAACCTATGTGGGACTCTAACTCACTCTAGCCGTTTTAACTACAAGGGAGGGGCTACAATATTGATTGAGAAAGAGTAACACACAAAGTGACAGCTTATACTTCTTTATTCATTGGCTTCTGATGGTGTTTCTTGAATTCTCTAATATCCGAAAAATCCATTTTTCTTAGATAAATTAATGAAATGCTGCACCGAGTGTTTTACATTATCCGTTGTTTCATCACAGATAATAGTCCACAAATTTTCTTTGGAACATTGTATATGTATGTTTTGTTATTTGTTGTTTCACATATGATCATGTACAGATATGTCTATGATCATAAACTAGCCTTGAACTTACCTTCAAATGAGTGCCTCCAGTTATTTTTTCATTGATTATAACAAGAGTTTTATTTTGTTTCCATAAAGATCCTATTAAACTTCCTATGTTTGTTTTTCATTTTTTAAACATTTTGTTTTTAAAAATATTAATTCTCCCATATTTTCACGAAACCATCAAGCCTCCGATTCTAACTTATTCCGATATAACATCACTTGATGACTCTCACACACACAAAATAGAAAGAATAAGCAGAGATGAACAACAAAAAAGCAGCATAATGCCAAAAGCTCCTTTTATTTTTGAATATACTTTTCAAAAGTGATGAAAACAATGTATTCCACCCTTGTATATATCCTTGGAAGTTTCACAAAACCAGCTGTGTCTTGCACATACATATTTCATTATGTAAAGTCCCTAGTGTCCTACAAATACTCCTTACAACCTACTAGACAAAACAAAGCAAAAAATCATTGTTTTCTTCTCTTTTACTTGTGGAAATGGAAGAAAATACTTATGAGATGGAAAGTTCTTCAACTCGTAGGCCAAGATCAGTGGAAGATGAAGAGGACATAATTAAACAATATGTTCATAAAGTAGGGATGGAACTCCATAGGGATGATCATGAGGAGGATTATAGAGGATCATATGGAGGAGATGATCAAGAAATGAAGCCAACAAAAATCGAAGTTTTTGGATGGCATTTATATGGGATGTGCTCCTACTTCATACACACTGTATTGATTCCAATTGTGTTTCCCCTCATAATTAGCCAGACTTTGTATTGGCCACAGCAACCTCAGCTTGGCATTGTGAAGAATGCCAAGGGATTGGAGTGCAGACAAAGGGAGTTAGAACTGTAAGTTCGTAAACTATTAGTCGTTTTGACAAACTGAACTTGTTTGAAAAGATTTGATGTTTTAGAGGGAAAAACAGACTCATTTATTACTGTTTTTCATTTTTGTCCTTACTTTTTCAAATAGTGAAATATTAACTAAGTACGCGATAAAGAGTAATTTAGACAAATACTCTATGGTTAAGGTCATGTTATATAGGATAAAACATCTATACATATGTTTTGTTTCTATAAAAGAAGGGAAGATAAATGATAAGGAAACATAGTTGGTGAAGCACTGATGATATTTCTTTTATGTTTGCATCATTAGAACAGAAGAATATTTTTCTTGACTTCACGACATAATTTATCTTGAAGAATTAACCTAATAGTATTGGTGCACCCAAAGTCTTCAAATCTTGGGTTCGCCTCTGAATCTATGTCTACCAACTAGTAAAAGTAAACAGTGAATCTGACCAGCTATCCTCTAGTAAGCAGTATTCCGTTTCGTTTTCCATTTTTTGATGTAAATTACTTCTAATCAATATTGTGTATAACCAGATTAATATTATCTATTATTTACATGTTGCATTGGAGGTTAAAAAAAAAGAAACATGAAACAGATAGTGATTAGTTTAGCTTATATCTACTTCCAGGTATGAAATGTTAACAAAACACAGAATGAATCTCGCTGGTACCGAGTATTCAGCACTAGAGTGGACTTCAATATCTTGGATAATTGGCCTAATTCTAGCAGCACCAGTTCTTGGATTTCTTTCGATCCACCTCGACTATGGCAGGAATCAACAGCTCATTGCAGCTGCATCGACTGCCATAGGAGGTTTGTTCTGTCTTCCAGCAGGATTTTTCAAGACTAGATGGATTTTTCCACCTTATATTGCTGCTATTGTTGCTGCCAATACCATTGTTTCATCCTGTCACGCCCGCCACCTTGGCCTAATGGTACGAGGCCTCGTTGGTTCACCTATCAGAAAAAGCCAATTCTCGGATAGAAAAGCTGTTGCTAGTTGGCTTTCCCTTCATTCCACTGCAGCTGGCTGCTTAGGTGCTGCTCTTATGTCTGCTTTTACTTACCATATGCTCAGGAAATCTGATAGCTTTACTAGCTTGTGGGTTGTGTCTATCTTTAGTGGCCTAATTTGGTTTATTGGAATGGTTCACATTGCTACCTCAAATCGACCTGGTCAAAATGCAGACTTGCATACCAGTTCTGCTCCAAAAACTCATGTCGTTTCGATTTTCAAGTACCCTCATGCAGCTGGAAGTCTTGCTGGTGTTTTCCTTTCATCTTTCACAACAATGTGTATTTTCACAGCAGGGGTTCTTTATTCGATCGGAGAGCTTTGCATACCACCAGTAAACATATTATACCTATGGCTCACCTATTTCATCTTCCCATTAGTCTCCCTTCCACTTACTCATCCATTCCAACAACTTATAAGAGCTGATGCAGTGAAAATGCAACTTCTTGGATTCATACTATCAGCAATAGTCTCAGGATTCGGATTCTACTATCGCCACGACAACTGGAACAGAATTCACATATTCATCTTTACTGCAATACAAACAACTGCCACAGGGATTTTACATGCATTTGGTAGAGTCCTTTGGCTAGATTGCTCACCATCAGGTAAAGAAGGTGCTTTCTCAGTTTGGTTCTCTTGGATAAGAGCCTTAGGGGCTTGTGCTGGTTTTGCACTTGCATCAACTTCACCTCAAAACATTGAAATGTCATTTGGTGTTGCATTTTGTGCTGCAATTCTTGGTAAAATCATTCTAATATTTGGGAATATTAGTAACTTTGGAGGCGCAAAAGCTGCAGGACATGTTAAAGATAGTGAAAGAGGTTCACCAGTGCCTACTGGCTTGGATATTGGTGTTGAAATCAAGGAGCTAGTGTCAACTGAAGTTCAAGAAGAAGTTAAAGTTCAAGTCTAGAGATGTATTTTAATGTTACTAATCATTTTTTGTGTGTTTTTTTGCCATTTTTTTTGTCTTTTGGCTTGATTTGTTTCTTGGTTGCTTCAAAAGAATATTTTTACTTACATTGGTGCATGAACAAAGGTGTATGTAAGATCTGCTCAATTCTGTAGGTATCATCATGTATTCTATTTCAGACATTCTGTATGTTGAATTTCGGAATTATGTTTGGTCGTAAAAATTTGAAAATCTAACTTGAATTTCGGAATCTAAAAAGTTTTCAATTTTTTCACTTCAAATCACTTAAAAAACTTTAAAATAACTACAAGTTGTATTCATTACCAAAAACAACTCTAATTTTCAAATATCATTTTTCATTTTGAAAACAAAAATTACCTTTTTCAAAATTTTACAATTTTTGTAGTTGTTGTTTCGTTTACTTTGTTATCTTTATTATTTTTACTGTGCATACTTTTCTTTCTTCAATATTTTTGTATTTTTTTACTCTTGCATTTCTTTAAAGCGTGTTTTGAAAAATAATATTTTTAATCCGAGGATCTATGAAAAACAACCTTTATATCAAAAAAAAAAAAAAAAAAAAGGGATAAAATTTACCTTTTTCTTTGGGACCTCACTTGTAGAGTTATTGTGAATGTGAATATTTTGTTTGTGTTTCTAACTTCACTAAATTTCAATAAATGGGTCTTTGGCCCACTTTATTTTAAAAAAAATAAAAAATTCTAACACTTCAAGAAAAAGACTTGATGAAGTTGACCATTTTTTTTGTCTATTAATATTTAATGTGATGTGTCATTATTAAATTCCTCACTCAAAATTAGGGAATTATGGAGTATCTTTTTTGTTTATTTTGTCAAAATAAGAACTTCTAAGTTAAGAAAATTAGGTTATAAAATCACATTACGTTGTTTTTCTTCAATAAAATCATTTAAATTTGTGTCATAAAGGTAACTATTTAACATTTAAATTATGAAAAAGTCATATTTACTTTCTACTTTGAAAATTATTAATATCTATCCTTCGTTATATTTTTTAGTCATATATACACTCATTGTTATATATATTTCTAGGTCATATTTGCCCTTATAGTTATATTGTATTCAAATATATCGCTTGTCCTAACGAAAATAAGGATATAAATCAAGTGTAAAGATAAATTTGACAATTTTCTTAAAATACAAGAATAATTTAATCAACACTCTTAGGTATAGTTTTTTTTTTTTTCCCTATAATCGAATATTTATTCACGCAAAATCATTAATATGGCTTACCTTAATGATCTGCTAAATTAGTTAAACTTCTATTATTATTTATATAAAAGAAAATCTAAATTATTTTTTGGCTCATGTTTTTGAAGTGTATATTAAAGATGAATAATAAAAAAATTATAAGAGCCATCTTTTGTTAAATTATAGTTTACCATTCAAAATAAAACAAAATTAATAACGTGAGCATCATATTTGTTTACTAGCCATGTAAATCAGAAAAGGGAAAAGGAAAAGAGAGAAAAGGAGAAAAGAATATTTATTTTTACAATTAACTCAAAAATTTGTCCAAATAACTTTTTGAAAAAACAAAATATAAAAATTAATTTTGGGACGAAAGAGATACTTATCTTATCTTTGTGAAAGACTAATGTTATTATATTTAGTTCAGAAGAATGGTACTCTTATTATCTAATCAATTGAACAAGTCGCTCTCACTATGAAAGCAAAATTTTGTAATTTATTTTTATGTAATTTTTAAATATATAATATTATTTTTAAAAAATAAAAATCAATGATTGAACCATACCTAAAATTATTCTCCTTGATATAACAAATGATATTGGTCCCTGGAGAATAAAATTATTATTTTTTCCACCATGCAAAATTAAAATATATATATATATATAGAAACAATAATTAATTGATCTACATTTTTGGAAGCAAGAGTAATGTTTGGTCCAAAGTCATAATCAAGAAGTAACTCTTAATTAATACCACATACCAACAGGACAAATTAAAGACCTTTTGCCATAAAAGAAATATTTATTATTTTAAAATATTTTTTCACTCTATTTGAAAATATATTTTTGGATATAATATTCCAAATTCAATTTGAAATTAACATTAAAACGTAAATTATAGCATGTTTTCCAACTCAATTTTAATTGTTGGAATTATTTTCTATTTCTCAAATGTTTCCCTATTTTTTAAAATTATTATTAAAACAATTCCATCTTTTACATTAAGTAAGTATTAATCATCAATAAGCCACGAGGATTAATAATGTTGATTTATCTTCTTGATTAATTGATTGAGAAATACATTAAAATATTTAATGAGAAGAAATTGTTCATACAATGTGGGAGAAATATTTTTAAAAATATCTTTCTAATGTTGTTGATTTTGCCCTGAAATTTTATAATAGTATTTAAAATTTGACGTGTAACAACATATAATAGCGTTTGTGTATGAGATCCCATTTATAACACATTATGTGATTATCCATCATGTAGTATTACTCGTTTAGAATAGAGATTTGATTGTTCATTTTAGATCAATTAGTCAAGTTAGGTAGTTTTGCTAGTTTTTAGAAATTGTGAGACGTGAATTATATTTCATGCTTTTTAGAAAAATACATTTAAACATGAACATTATCATAATGTTAATTATTTGCAAAAAGTATTAAAACATAACTTCATTTTAACTTCAATTCTAAAAAAAAAATCAATTAAAATGGAAAGTATTTAGACCCCCTTTCGCCATATATAGATTTTAAAGTCAAAACTTAGTATTGAAGTTGTGATGTGTTTGGACATGCATATTTTACGTAGAAAAATTTCTATAAAACTGATTCAAAAAAACTATTAAAAACTCAAAATCTAATTTTATAATAAAATAAAATTTTAAAATCTGATTCAAAATTATTAACTATAGCAAACACAAGCTTAAAATGTCAATATGGAAGCAGCAAATTAAATTAAGTTTCAGAAATGGAAATATCTATAAAGAGTAATTTGAGCACTCTACGTTTTAAACATCTTGTATATAATAAATTACAAATTGAAGTGTATAATAGATTCGTCAATTGTCTTGTTTTATAGGGATTTTTGTTCATTCTTCTCCTAAAACTTAGCACATCGAGTCGTAGCGATAAGAAAAAATAATTTTATCATAAAAGGCATAATTATTATATCTTACGCCTTACGATCTAATAAAAATATTATTTAATCTCAAAATTATTTATCTTATTATTTATATTATAATAATGAAATAGTACAAAAAAAAAAAATACCTCGTACTTAGTTATGTTTCTCCTTTTCCTACATTTTTTTGCTAAAATGAAAAGCTCAAAGAATAATAGAAGGCTTCAACAGGAGGATATGGGACAAGAACAAATGACTTCAATTTTTTTCTCCTAAGAAACAGCTTTTCTGTTTCAATTAATTATGTAAATAAAGATTAATCTCAAACAAGTTAATGCCTCAACATTAAAAGAGCTCCACTTAAATCTTAAATTCTAAAATTTGAGAATAACGAGGATTGTGGTAGAACGTTGAATTAGAAATTTTATATTTGAATTCACGTGAATAGGAACAGAGCTAGCTTGACTATTTGAAACTAGTGGATTCATTCCTTTGACGGAAATACACCATTATAATTATATTTTATATCTTGTTTAAATCTTCTTCAATAAGTTTATGTGTATTATTTTCTAATTTTGAACTTTCTCCGCGAAAATTTAATATACAAATATAAATATCAAGCACAAGTAAAAAAACAAAAAACAAAATCTAAATTTTTGAGTAAGCAGCATAAATATAGGGCCAGGTGCATTGTTGAGACACCATTTAATTTTTTACTCCACTAGGAAAACTTTTTTTATATATATTTTTTTTATCCTTTGATTCCCACTTAATGAAAAGGTTGGAATAAGGAAAAGGCAAGGAAAGTGCTAAAAGGAGATAAATTTTGCCACTTTCCACTTTTGATTTTTCTTCCTAGTTTAACTTCAACAAAATTTATATCTATATAAATATAAAATTACTATAGTGGTGAAAGGAATTAAATTCATATTTACTATAGAACTACTATAAAAGTGCGATATTGGATCCCTAAGAAATAATGAATCATTAGATAAAAGTGCAATATTGGATCCCTAATAAATAATGAGTGATTAAATTAAATTGCATATTCAAATTCAAATTTAATAGGATTTCCATATAAACATCAGATAAATTAAAAAATATAATATTGTAATAATAAAATTGTCCTCCTCTAATTTTCTTTAAATAAAAATAAAAATAAAAATAAAAATTAAAGTTTATCTCAATTTATTTGGTAAAATCATTCACATATTTTATATATACTATACTCTATAAGTTTTAAATTGAATCAAACGTCTACTAATAAAATATATCTAGTTATCCACTAATATCTCATTTTTAATTTCGTATTATAATTTACCAATATAAATTTTGATATAACCTATTCATCAATCACTAACCCTAAATGACATGTTAAAGGTTTAATTCTGACTCTATACTTTTAAAAGTGCAACCACTTCTTTTTCATATCATTCTATAAGTAGATTACTTCATGGAGAATTTAATACTATTTTCCCTAAACAAATTTATGAAAAATATATATAAAACATTAATTTTCAATTATTGATAAATGTATAATCATCATAAAATGAAAGGATTAAACAATTATCACATCAAAAGGACATGACTTAATTATGAGGGCAGTTTGATTGAAAAAGTTAAAATAATCTCTTTTTTTTTTTGTGGTGTTTGCTTTAGCTGTCCAAAGAAAAAAAAAATACTCAATCCCAACTTAGATTATTTTTTTTAAATCAATTTTAGAATTTTAAATACTCATTTTATCCGTGATGGAATAATTTATAACCATACAAATATATATAATTATTATTTAGTTAGATTAGTGATCAGTAGCTAAAGAAAGTGAAAGAAGTAGAATTAACCCATTCATTGGAAAAAAACTACCGAGCTCAACGTTTGAAACTTCAACACAGTCATTCCATAGTAGCTCGTTGCTACAACTTCTATTTAGCTCGTTTCGTGTTTACTCACTTCACTCATTATTATTTAATAGCGATTCTTTATTCTTTAGATGGCCGCATGAGAGCTTTAAAATTCCATTCCGTTCAGGTCCTTAGTTCCAGTTGAATTACAATCATATAGAAATTGGGACAAAACCGTGCTTAGTTTTGTTTCATTCTTAAACTACGTATCAAGTTAAATTACATCATATAAATTAAAACGAGGAAAGATCGAGTGCTTAGTTTACCAACTTTTTCAATTATATCCAACCACTAACCAATTAAAATCAGACAAATATATGGCAGAAAAATTCAACACAACACACTGTCACATTCTCTTATACTCACCATATTGTCATTTTATCAATCTGCAAAGAATTTGAGATCACTCATGTCTTTTTTCAGAAAAAAAAAATGTCATAAACCCAACAAAAACCCACCCACCCACCCCTTATATAAAAAGCAAGAATGAGCACAAAAAAATGGAACACATGCTATAAATATATATAGAAAGAGAAAGAAAAAGAGTGAATACAAAGAAGGGAAAGAAAGAGAAGTAGGAGTAGTGGGTGGTTGTCTGCAGAAGAAAAAAGGAAGTCCCTTTCAGTATTTAGTCCTCTCTTCTACAGAGGGAACAAAAAAAAAAGAAAAAAAAACCCTAGCTTTTGCTTAAACATCATGTGGGGGTTGTCATAAACAAGTAAAGTAGCCTCTAACTCTTCAACATATGCATTCTTGTTAAGATATTTTATGTACCCAGATCTGAAAAGAATTCCTTTTTGCTCTCATTATTGTTGGATTTTGAGAAAAATGAGTTCTTTAAAGGAAAACTGAAGTGGGGTTGTTTGTTTAATGTTTCCGTAGCTTAAAGATTGGATTTTTAAGACTTTGTGTTAGGAATTTGAGGTTTGGGGGTTATTTGGAGGAGCTTGTTTTCCAAGAAACTTTTGGGGGTTTGTTTTTGTGGTGGTTTAATTGGGGTTTGGGGGTGGCATCTTCTTGGAATTTGAATTGGATGCATTGATTTGGGAGGTTCTTTTTTTGCATTGCATTTTGGTGGTGAAGGCAGGAAGTACTGGCTTTTCTGTTTGATGTGTATGGTCTGGAAGTTGAAAGAGCAAGGATTGAAGTGATTTTGTTGGAATCCCTGGTGTTGTTACATTGTGTGTTCAGCTAATAACAGTTATTGTTTCTGGAACATTGTGAAAATTTTGAGCATTTTCTTAGTTGTTGGGAAAGTGATCTAGATTAAGTAGTTGATTACTTGGAGCAAAGGAGCTCCATTGGTGGAAAATTTGGTCACTTTTTCTCTGCTTTTGCTTATTAACATCCAAATATTTGCACTGGAGTGGCTAGGAGTTCCTGGAGCTGTCACCATGTCTTCCTTGAGTAGGGAACTGGTTTTCTTAATCCTCCAGTTTTTGGATGAGGAGAAGTTCAAAGAAACAGTTCATAAGTAAGTTTCTCTCTATTAAGCCTTTTATCATTAAAATCAAATGCCAATATAATTTAGTGAATGAAATGTGATTTTGTATTCTAAATTGATGTAGCAAACTGATCACCTTGAGTCAGATTTAGATTTGCTTTGTTTAAGGAATTTTCAGCTTAATGCTGAAATCTTATGATTGTTTCCTTTTGGGTTATTGATTGTTCTCTCTCTCATTTCATCATTTAGCTAGAGTCTAGAGAGCAAGTTAGATGATATAACTCTTAACTCTTAAGAGGGTGTAATGTTAATTCTCTAGTTCTCTTCTCATGTTCCATTTTACCATAAAATTGCATGAATATTAACTTAGGTTGGAGCAAGAATCTGGTTTCTTCTTCAACATGAAATACTTTGAGGAACAAGTGCAAGCTGGTGAATGGGATGAAGTTGAGCGATACCTTAGTGGGTTCACAAAGGTTGAAGACAACCGCTATTCAATGAAGATCTTCTTTGAAATAAGAAAGCAAAAATATCTTGAAGCTCTTGACAAGTGAGTTCAAATGTCATTCACTGTTAAATCGTTCCATAAGTTTCAGCAGCACCTCTAATCATTTGGTTGGTTTCTGAAATATATCTGCCAGGCACGATCGAGTAAAAGCAGTTGAGATTCTTGTGAAGGACCTTAAGGTTTTTGCTTCTTTTAATGAAGATCTCTTCAAGGAGATCACCCAGTTATTGACTCTTGACAATTTTAGGTATTAAATTTTGGCTTGAAGTGTGATGTGTACTCTCTTTCCTTTTGTTGATGATTAAATGAAAATCTTTTGTTTCCCTAGGCAGAACGAGCAGCTCTCCAAATATGGGGATACAAAGTCGGCAAGAAATATTATGCTGGTAGAACTAAAAAAGCTTATTGAGGCAAACCCTCTGTTCCGTGACAAGTTAGCTTTTCCCTCTTTCAAAGCTTCACGACTGCGGACATTGATTAATCAAAGGTTCTATGCTAAAGCGTGCTTCATATCTTGCATTTAATCCACTGAGGTTATCTATCTGGGGATGTTTAATGCTTCCTATACTTCCATAATATGCGAAAGAGATTCGGCATGAATCATGATATTATCTACCTTCAACCATTTAAAGATTACCTCAATTAGAAGTGCTGATCAAGTTTGTTTCAATTCCTAGCTAAGCAATGTCTTGGGGGGCCTATTATTCCGCCACTGCTAATGATAATATTTATTGCTGTTTGCTGTTGATATTTTTAATGATGAAATCAACCCCCTTCTGTGATAATCTAATTTTCTTGTTGAGACTACATTATTAAGTTTTGTGTCATTTGGATTTCAGTCTTAACTGGCAGCATCAGCTATGCAAGAATCCACGTCCAAATCCTGATATTAAAACACTTTTTACTGATCATACTTGTGCTTCTAGCAATGGAACTCGGCCTCCTCCTCCTGTAAATACGCCTCTTGCTGGACCAGTTCCAAAGCCTGGGGCATTTCCTCCACTTGGAGCACACAGTGTGAGTAGAGTTCATTAAACATGTTATTCCCTTAAGAACGAAACCTCTTACTTATCTGCTAAACCATTTGCTATGTTCCATGTGGTGTCTCAGTTATTTTAGTTTTCTTATTACAGCCATTCCAACCAGTTGTTTCACCTTCACCAAGTGCCATCGCAGGGTGGATGTCAAATGCAAACCCTTCTATGTCTCACACTGCTGTTGCTTCTGGCCCCCCTGGACTTGTGCAGGCTCCTGGCGCTGGTCTGTTATATTATTATTGGTTTGGAGGAAATTGTGGTTGCATTTCCAGAAAGTTAGCATTTTCTTTAACTAAAGTTGTCTACTGTAATGTCATCAGCTGGCTTTCTAAAACATCCAAGAGCTAACCCAGGCGGTCCTGGAATGGACTTTCAAATGGCCGAATCAGAGCATTTGATGAAACGAATGCGTGCTGGTCAATCTGATGAGGTGAGATTGAAGTAAGATGGAAATAGCAAGTTTGCGAGATTACTTCACCGAATTGATTAACAAGACAAGCAAACACATTTTTTTTTAATTCTCCAGGTATCCTTTTCTGGTTCAACTCATCCTCCCAATATGTATTCACCGGATGACCTTCCCAAAACTGTTGTGCGGAATTTTAGCCAAGGATCTAACGTTATGAGCATGGATTTCCATCCACAACAACAGACTGTTCTTCTAGGTTGATTCTGATTGGCCCCTAGTACGGGAAGGGTTAATTATGATTATTGGGTGTTTATGTGCATATTCCTATTCAAAATTGTGATATATCATTTGAGTATTTTGTAAGTTAGACCCATGGATGGGAAGGGGGCATTGTGTGGTTTTCAATTTCTGTTGGTCCTAATTTCCACCTTTTCCTGTATCACCATGTAGTGGGTACCAATGTTGGTGACATTAGCATTTGGGAAGTTGGATCTCGAGAACGGTTAGCGCATAAATCCTTCAAGGTTTGGGATATATCTGCATGCTCAATGCCATTCCAGGTGAGAATTTCTTCCGGTTTTTGAATTCTAATATTGCTTCTTTGATCCGCCCAATTAGTGAAACAATTTTTGTTTCCAGTCCATCATTAAGTGGACGTTTGGACATAAAAATTGTGAAATTTGGAAAAAGTTGAAAATGGAATTTGGAAATTGGAGTTGTTTCGACATGAATACTAATCGGAATTGTTTTTGAATTTATGCGAGTGATTTGGAGTAAAAATTGTGAAAACAACATTTGGGAGATTTTCGAATTCAGAAAAATTGTAACTATTCTATGTCCAAACAATTTCGTGGAAAAAAAGTGAAAAATAGTCATGGCCAAATGGGCACTTAAGCGTGAATCCTGTCCAATAGTGAAATGCCAAACAATTCAGTATTGTACTGCATATTATTTGATCTTGGCATACTATCGTTCAGTGAAGTGTGAACTACCTTACTTCACAGTTCACATATTAACATCTTTTTAGCACAAATCAGAATACACCCCAACCCCAATAAACAAGCTTCAAAAACTCTCTTTTCTTATTTTTTCAGTTTGTTAATAGGTTTCACTAGAGATTCAGGATGGAAAGAGTGTGTCTATATTACTCCCTCCGTTCATTTTTACTTGTCACTGTTTGACTTGCACACCCATTAAGAAAACAATTATTGGTATAGGTATTTTACGACACTATCCCTATTAAATGATGTTTTGTATTAAGTCTTGAAAAATGATTTGACGAACAAGTATTTAATGTTGAGGGTAAAACATGGAAAAAAAGAATTGCCTTTTCTTGTTATGTCAAAAGTGGCAAGTAAAAATGAAAATTTATTTTAGGAATAAGCGACAAGTAAAAGTGAACGGTGGGAGTAAGTCATATTTCCTCAATTTAGCATATTTCTAATTTCTCCCTTTTCTTCTTTGGGTTGTTACTTGTAAATTCACTTTTGCTTCCCTAATTAACATGCTTTGGTTGCTTATCATTCAGTCAGCTTTGGTCAAAGATGCCACTGTATCAGTCAATCGATGCGTGTGGGGTCCAGATGGTTCTATACTTGGTAAGATGGTCTTTTATTGGTTCATTTTTTATTTTCTATGATAAGTTTTTGCAGCTTCCTCAATTGTACCCATGATTTTGTCATTTTGCTTTTTGTAGGTGTTGCCTTTTCGAAGCACATTGTTCAAATATACACATACAGCCCAGCAGGAGAATTGAGACAGCATCTAGAAGTAAGCCATGCAAAGAAACTCTCTCTTTGTGTCACACCCTCATATCAATAATTACATAACTTATTAACTCTTCATATTCTTTCATGTTATAGATTGATGCTCATGCTGGTGGTGTTAATGATATTGCATTTTCCCACCCTAATAAGCAACTCTGCATAGTGACGTGTGGGGATGACAAGACAATCAAAGTAATCTCTTTGACATGATAAACATAATATTGGTGTTATGCTTTCCTTTGGTTAAAAAACAGAAGAAAGCTGTTGGTATGGGCGTATGGTAGGATTTATTTTATTCATTATTTGCTTTCTTGTAACAGGTCTGGGATGCAGTAAGTGGTCGTAGACAACATATGTTTGAGGGGCATGAAGCTCCTGTATATTCTGTCTGCCCTCACTACAAAGAGAGTATCCAGGTAAACCAATTGCATTCTGTGGTTACTTTTCTCACAATATCGACTCTTGGGCTGCTGAACTTTTTGAATGGGGCTTCTTTGAGGGGCAAGAAAGCCATCTTATAATTTTATTATACTGTGCTCGAAAAAGAAGAATATTTTCTGAATTTGTATTTTGCAGTTTATTTTCTCTACGGCCATTGATGGTAAAATTAAAGCTTGGCTGTATGATGGCATGGGATCAAGAGTAGATTATGATGCTCCTGGTCATTGGTGCACAACAATGGCATATAGTGCTGATGGAACCAGGTTGGTCCAAAAACCAATACAATTCGATCTTTGTTTAGTAAGTGACCTTATTTGTTTCAAACAAGGAAGCTTTGACTATTTTTATGCAATGCATGTAATCTTACTTTTCTTTCTTCAATAAGATCTTATCCTTGTGATGCAAATTTTGGTTCTACATTTTTTCTCCATCCTTATATCAAGCTAAAGTAGTATAATGATTCTAAGCTAGCGTTTGGCCATAGATTTTCAAATATTTTTGGCAAATATTATTTGGGTGAAATTTCACCATGTGAGCCATAGTATTTGGGAAACATATTTGACTTTTTTAGAAAAATGTGATTTATACCATAAGTTTTAAAAACTATCAAAACTAACCATAAGTTTGTATTAGAAGTCAATGGATCTTTGTTGCAGCAAATAACAAGTAGTGTCAAGTAGTGTCCATGACACTGGAGCAATGTGGTAGTTTGGAGTGAGTGCAACAAGCATCATTCCGTACATCGTGAAGTAGACAAAGCACATGACTTTGTTACCCTGGGCCAATTGTTCATCATTTTCATCAACAACCATATCATCACTTTCATATTCACTGAATATTTCATCACTACTTTGGTGTTCTCGTAAAAAATTATGTAATACAACGCAAATAACTACTATAGAGGGTGTTTTTGTAAAAGATAAAAAATTGGTGTAAAATTTTAATTTTTAAAAGATCCCAAATAATGAGATTTGGCCCAAATACTAGAAAAAACTAGTATTTGGGATATTTGTCAAAAAAAATTGCCAAATAATGACAAATTGTATGGACAAACACTATTTGCCAAATTCCCCCCCAAATATTACTTGGGAAATCTATAGCCAAACGGGCCCCTAAATCTACTAGCTTCTTTATCTTCAAATTTCAGACAACGCATTCTATTCTTGTTTTTTTGTGTTATCTTTCTGCACTTTCTTTCAAGCGGATTTTGTATATCATATGCATTCAGCATGTCATTCCAAAAACCCAAAAGCGCAAAAAATATTAACTAGTCTGGACAAGTTTTCTACCCCATCTTACAAAAAAGGTCTATGGACAGGTTTCTCCTGCCATTGGAGCACCTATGGTTCTTTTTAACCAGTCACCCAAAAAATACTTGCTGGAGTAGTGAACCATATCCTCCCGTCTTGTGTGCTCAGCTTTCGTCCAGTCCAACTCAATGAACTCCTTGAGTTAGTTACATACTCTGGATCGTCCAGAAATTTGATACCGAATTAATTGATGGCTTAAATCTTCCCATTCTGTTTCACACATAAATCACCTTAGAATATGCTGGTGCCTCTTTTCTGTTGATTAACTTGTGTCAATTGGGATTTTATGAGACCCAACCGACCAAGACCAACAACTGTCTAAGGTGATCTACTATCCCAGATAGATTTCCAACTTATAAGGTCATTATATAGGTTGTTAAATAGAGGAGGACAACAATTTACAACCAGTTTACAATAATATTTTCCATCCTCCAGGTGTTTCCATCTTATTGAGTCTTTCATTTCCTATTTGATATGCAGAGCTGCTAGCTATTTTAACAGTTGGGCTGATCTGTGTATATCTCAATTTTCAAAGTTCCCACTGAAAGATAGGTTTCATCCAGATTAAGACTGAATTGGGCTACTTTCCCTTCAGTATTAAGAGCAAAACTGAACAGTTTAGCAAGGTATGACCAACCCAAGCATCATGCCAAAATCTCAATTTCATCCACTTTTCGTGCTGAGAATTGGAAGCTTAAGAGCATCCTTCCATAGGTTCCTAATACTCTTCCAAACCGCAGCACCAAGGTTTAAGAGCTCCAATAATCAGCAGTGTGATATTTTTAGACTCTCCACCAAATATCTGTTGTCACTTAAATAAAAGGATCTTATTATACTGTCTTTGACATTTGTATACCGAAACCTCCCACTTTCTTTGGTAGTATTGCTGGACTCTCTTGTTTAATGGAAATGTATCTTTGTCCCTGTTCCTTCTAAACTTTTTACGTTTCCTCTCAAATTCAACAGGTAATGGGCAACGAGACATGACATATGTTGGTTGCTATCTAGAACCCAATGTGAACAATTCTTCCCCAAAATGAGTGATATTGTCTCGTTCGCCTTGAAAATCTTTTTCCACCCTATCAAGTCCCCAATGCCATATAATCCCATCCTTGTGTTTAGTCCAAAGGGGATGCCATGTTAAGTGGTAGGGAAGGAACCAACTCCGTAACCTTTCATTTCTGCTAACTAATGAATGTTTTGCACCCGGCATAGACAAAAAAAATTAGGTGATTTCTCCCTACCTGCTTAGACTTGGTGTGAGGTAATAGGTACCCGTTGAATAGTCGAGGTGTGCACAAGCTGGCCTGGACACCACCTTTACAAATAAAACTGTTATGTTCGTCATTTACGGGGATAAAGATGGCTCTTTGTGAGATTTATAGTCTACCTAGAAATTTCCTCAAATAAACCAACAGTACGATGTTGAGATGCTTAATTGCCTAATGCCTACTCTAGGTTGACTTCATCAAGAAAAACATCACAAAATTTGAGTCATCAGCATAAAGCATGAGAAAAATATGTACAGACTTGTTGCTATCAGTGCCGGCTGAAAGTCCTTCGATCCAGCTAAGCCATATATAGTGTTGTTTATCCAGACCTTACTACTGGCTGTGACCTGCCTTGTTGGTCAAGTTCAATTCATTTTGTGTCCAAAAAGTCGGCATAATCTAACCATCTTGCCCAGAGTTTTTATACTGAGGATATGTCCCAGCAGTCTATCTTAGTCTTTTGCAAACAGTTCTCTATGTTTGAGTCAATAGTTCGATAGTTGTCCATATTTTTTCTGCTGTTAAGTCTGCTGTCTGCGTGCACTCCAACTAATAAAACATAGCTTCTTTTGGCAGATGTCAACAAAAAATTGCCTTTACCTGCCAAAATTCGTATTGAACTCAATCATCTTTAATTCCTTTGCTGTTTGTGATTTCATTGGTTTTCCTCCTTTTATCTCTAATTTTGGTTTCTTTATTGAAAAACATGATCAAATAAATAAAAGTATCTCTCTAGCTTAAGTTGGTGGATATGGTCACACACTTCAACATGGTGGTAGAGATCTCATGTCACCCATTATCAAAGAGAATCTCCACGTGTTTGACTCGTGAAAAAGAATAAGCCGCACTTAAGATGGTGTGTTGAAAGACATTATTAAATAAATTAAGTGTGCTTTCTCTAATAACTTAAGCTTTTGAATGAGATGGTCACACACTTCAATATCGTATTATTTTCTGAATTCATACATACTCCTGGTAGAGTGCTCCCTGTAGTAGATTTTCCAGAGCTCTTTTCAAATTCTTAAGAATTTTAAGAAGTCCCTATTTCAGTACTCTTATCAAACATGCCACTGCCCAAAAAAATGAAGAAGGGCTAAAGTTATGGGCACCCCCAAGGAAAAACATGAAGCCATTGGAGGAGGACTCATTAGGGTGAGTTTTATACTCAAAGGTGCCATGATAGAAGATATGACTGCAATAGTGAATGAGTGAATGATACTTACTGAAGGTTGTAAAGAGGCCTTCAGGATTTTATGATAAATGTCTGAAACAAGACACTTTTATGAGAAAGATCTCTGAAACAAGAGAAACTTGTTTGCATTTGATTTTTTAGTCATTCTTAACGTTTTCATCTTCTTTCAGACTTTTCTCTTGTGGGACAAGTAAAGAAGGTGAATCCCACCTCGTAGAGTGGAATGAGAGTGAAGGAGCAATCAAGAGGACATTCTCTGGCTTTAGAAAGCGTTCATTAGGTGTTGTGCAGTTTGACACAACGAGAAATCGTTTCTTAGCTGCGGGTGATGAGTTCCAAATAAAGTTTTGGGAAATGGATAATACCAACATGCTTACAGCTACTGATGGCGATGGTGGATTGCCTGTTAGTATTGCTGTTACTTGAATTCATTTGTTTGATTGTCATTATTGAAACTGAGAATTCTTGAACGCCATTTTTTCTTTTCAGGCTAGTCCTAGACTAAGATTCAATAAGGAAGGCTCATTGCTGGCTGTCACGACGAGTGATAACGGAATCAAGGTTCTGGCAAACACTGATGGACAGCGAATGCTGAGGATGCTGGAGAGCAGGGCATTTGAGGGTTCTCGTGCGCTTTCTGATGTCAATGTTAAGGTAATATTGATCCTCATTTGGGGAGTTATGGTTTCTTTACTACCCAAGGCCCTTACCCTTTGGGGTGGCCCAGTGGTTTGGGCTGGGCTTGGGACTTCCTTGTTGGAGGGTCTCAAGTTCGAAAAGCAAGGGGTTTGCCTTCTAGGTCGAGCTCGTCGCACCGGGATTGCCTAGTGTGGGTTACCTCTCCTGTGTGGTTTGCGAGCTATTGCATAGGAGCGGGGGTTTTACCCAGTGCGCACCCAATGGGTAGCAGCTGCAGGTTTCCCTCGTCATTAAAAACAAAGAAATAAAAGGGCCCTTAACTAATGTAAATTGTCATATTCATACTACCAGTATAATGGTTGTCTTTAATCTTGATGCACTTTGCAGCCACCAATAGCTGGTTCCTTGGGTCCAATTCCTAATATATCTGGCTCGGCACCTCAAATCATTGAACGTAGTGATAGAACTCAGCAATCAATGTCTATTGGCAATCTGGTATTTATCTGCCATGATCTCCCCCTCCCCCTCTTTATTACCTTTGACAGGGAAATGCATGGTGCTTCCTGATCTTGTCGTTTGAAGTATGATTCTATTATATTTGAATAATCATGCTTGTCAATCAATAGGCCACCATGGAAAGCAACAGAGTTCCCGATGTAAAACCTAGAATTGCAGAAAATATGGACAAGATTAAAAGCTGGAAATTCTCCGACATTGCTGACTCATCTCAACTTAAAACGCTAAAGTTGCCAGACCCTCTGTCAGCCAGCAAGGTTGTTATAAAACTTCATCTACATTTTTAGTTTCACTTGCTTGTGGTAGGTTCTCTTTTGAAGACTAAAGTTGGTGGCATCTTTTGTTATAATCCTTGTTGAATTGAATTGTGTGACTACCTCATATAAAAGGTTTAGAAAAGACGATTTTATTTACTTGATTATATCTCGAATACACTCTCTCATGTGGGGGTTTGATTCTTTTTTGCGGCCATGTATGCGGAAACAAAGTTTTTGATGAAGGGTGACAGGAAAACTTGGACCTAGGTTTCTGCTTGCTCTAATGCTATTGGATTGTTTTGCCACCTCATTTACAGCTTGTACTATCAGATATGCCATTCTTTTATTTGTTTGATTAGATCTTTAACAACTCTTAATTATTCCTGGAGATTAGTGTAGAATCCCCTTCTGCATGTTTATGTCTTCCTTTGTTGGATATGAATTGTTGCTATTAGTATCGTTGAGGCACAAAATGCTTCTTCGATTGATAGTCTTTGTCAGCAACCTAAAGACATCTGAATTGTAATAATGGCAGGTACTGCGGCTGCTCTATACTAATTCTGGGCTTTCTGTGCTGGCACTGGGATCTAATGCCATTCATAGGCTCTGGAAATGGCAGAGAAATGAGCGAAATCCATCTGGAAAGGTTAAGTTGGAGTATCCATATGGCTCACATCAAATTCTCACTAGTTTTTCTTGTCAGAAAATTCTGACTGGTTTGTTTTACTTAATTCTTTCTTTCAGTCCTCCGCGGCAGTTGTTCCACAACTGTGGCAGCCGACAAATGGAGCACTCATGTCTAATGATGTCGGTGATGCGAAATCAGCTGAAGATGCGGCTGCATGTATTGCTTTATCTAAAAATGATTCTTATGTCATGTCTGCTTCTGGTGGGAAGGTCTCCTTGTTTAACATGATGACCTTCAAGGTTTGTTGACCCTCTCTGGGAAAAAGGAGTGGACGATGATCTCGTCTAGTTCTTAAACTTGAAGTTTGTCAATATTTTTATCATTATGTACAAAGTTGACTTGTCCCTTCTTTGACAATGATAAATTGGTGCATCGAAACTGACACATGAACTCTGGTTAGGTGATGACAACTTTCATGCCACCACCCCCTGCAGCCACCTATTTGGCATTTCATCCTCAAGATAACAATGTTATCGCTGTAGGAATGGAGGACTCCACTATCCAGATATACAATGTTAGGGTTGATGAGGTACTTTTCCTATTTTATGTGTTGGTCCTAGATTGTACATATCATTTCGAAGGAACAGTATTGCACTATTGCTTATTTGGATTGTCACTGTTTATTCAGGTACTGAAACTTAATTTTGTAGCTTCTATGTTCTCCTCTTTATCCTCCTGCTTTTTTACAATGCTCATTAGGCATGTGTGTTGGGAATATCATCATGCATGCTTGTCCATTAGCATTATCAATTAATTAAAACTGGAAGGAAGCGTGGAAGTATAAAACCTTTACTTATCCTTTATTCTTAGACAAATGGATGTTAATCATAACATTTCACAGTAACCAACCATGCTTTTACTCCTTACCTCAAAGTAAACATATTTTTAAGGTCAGGAATATATAGAACCATCGATATCAAGTGCAAGAGGCTTATTTAATTACATTTCTTTTAAGCCTTATGCTTATCAGCTTTGTTTTTTATTTTCCTTATTCCCGCTTGTCCTTGAGAATTTGGTGGTGACGGATCTTTTCTGTTTGCTTCTTATGATTTCACCGTCATAGGTCAAAATCAAGCTCAAGGGTCACCAGAAACGGATCACAGGCCTTGCATTTTCACAGAGCTTGAATGTACTGGTATCTTCAGGTGCAGATGCACAGGCAAGTTGATGTTTTTTCTCCTCTTTGAATTTTGCGTCTCTTGTATTCATTTCCTTTTTCAAGGGACAGCACTGTTGGTACCAGTGGATTTATGGATTGCATTTATGCATGAATCTTAGTTTGTCATCTTTTTACGGAGGGCAATTGTGCTTCCTTCGCAATTTAGTCATGTTGATGCTGTAGTAGTAATGTTGTATAATTTCAATGACATGCTAATGACAGAATATTTGGTGCTTGTTCTGTGATGCAGCTATGTATCTGGAGTGTTGATGGCTGGGAAAAGAAAAAAGCAAGGCCTATACAAGTGCCGCCAGGTCACCAAGCTCCCTTAGTTGGAGAAACTAGAGTCCAATTCCATAATGACCAATCTCATATACTAGTAGTTCATGAAAGCCAAATTGGAATCTATGATACCCAGCTTGAATGCCAACGTTCAGTAAGTCTTCACATTAATTTATTGTTAGTTGCGCACATAGAGTTTGTATCGATTGCACAGAAAGCAGGTGTTTTAGGTTTACTCCACTTATCAGTATATAACATTCTCATCTCTTCAATTGTGATTGTACTGATTGCACGTTTCTTGTCTGTTTGGGGTAAGTTTCCTGTGTTACAAAGGTATGCTGTATTTCAAGATACGATAGGAAATAATCATCAAGTACTTAGGATCTATTATGCTTAGTTGCGCAGACTCTTCACTTTGATGCCGCACCCATGTCAGATTCTCCATAAATACACTACTTTTGGCGAATTTGACATGCACCCGTTGACATTTTTGAAGAGTCCAAGCAACATTATGACAATGCTAAATCAGAATTGCTGGGAACCAATGCAATGTCTGTGTTCTTTGTGTTCCCATTATAAAAATTAGTTGTTAATTCTTTTACCGTGTTGACATTCTTTGCTCTTTCTAGTTTCTATTTTCCATACTTGCTTTGCATACTTTGGTAGTGTAGCTGCATATATATTGCTTGGCATGGCTCAACAAAAGAGAACTTTCATGTTACATATTTTATTATGAACACGCTACATTCATTATCATGGCTCCAAAGTTTTGACTCTTTAGTTCCTTACTTTTCCTAGTCCAAATATTAAATGATTTAAGCATTAATATGTTGTAGTGGTATCCAAGAGATTCACTTTCTGCTCCCATTTCAAGTGCTATATACTCATGTGATGGTCTGCTGATCTTTACTGGATTCTGTGATGGTGCAATCGGAATATTTGATGCAGACAGTCTCAGACTTCGATGTAGAATTGCACCCTCAGCTTACTTATCTTCAATTGGCAGGTAGTCATGATTTCCTTGAATAGATTCATTGTTTTGATGCATATAAATGATGTATTGCACATGTTTTGTACAATTGTCACAAATATGGGAGTTAGAGTGGCTGTCTAGTGGGCTTTGATTTACTCAAAATGCTTCAAAATGTAGCTTGATGTGTTACCATGTCCTAGAGAGTTCATGGGCTGTGGTGGCTATACCTCTCTCCTCTTCCACAGTAGTACTGCAGGTTTCCATTCGTGGATTGAAATGAGGGAAATTTGAGTGATTTAGTTGATAGAATTTGCGTAAATGGAAGGAGAAATTCAAAAGGCTGCTAGGTCACCCATTCGAGCTGTAACCTAGCTCGGAGATCCTGAGTTTGACTTTTGCCAAGCCTAGGTCCAACCTTAATCATTCCCTCACTGAAAACAGAATATCCGAAGAACACAGAAGTTCAATGGAGGAGCAAAGAGATCAACAGATAACTATGGTCCTTGGATAGTTTCCTATAGCAAGATTAATCATCAAACGTGTAAAACAGACCCTGAATAGTACCTGAACTATTCCAAGCAAACAAAGTGTTCATATTTCTCTCTTTACATTGAATGATATACTATAGTCTATGATGCTAAATGCTGATGCCAGATCTTAAGTGATCTCTTGGGAACTTGCCTTTGTTTGGACGCCAACTTAGCTGCTGGAAAAATATATTACTCTAGAATGGTATGTGAGTGTTAAGGAAAGTGATTTTCTTGGATGCATGTGTTTGTTCAAAAGGAAAATGAAATTCTAAAAGAAGAAATGATCATTTTCCCCATAAAACTTTGCACTATCTGGAGGACAATTTTGAGGGAAATTAACTTGCAAGAAAGTTCTTGACTGAATACACAATACGTTGCACAAAGTTAGCACTTGGATTTCTGCTTATATTTGGTGAAGAGGGGCACAAGCCTCTCTACACATAATGACATGCTCATTACCCTATCTGAATTCAGAGTTAATGTTTCGCAACTGTTGCCAACTAATCTGAATTTCACTTGTTAAAGCAGTGGCAGTGGCAGCGGCGCTGCATTTCCCGTAGTGATAGCAGCACATCCATCTGATTCCAACCAATTCGCTCTTGGTATGAGTGATGGCACAGTGCATGTGATCGAGCCATCAGATGCAGAGCCCAAGTGGGGTGGTTCATCGTCTCAAGATAATGGAGCTATGCCTTCTATTCCCTCAAGTTCTGCATTGAATAGTCAGCCATCAGAAACACCTTCAAGGTGATGATACATTCAACATGATGATAGAAAGATTATGGTGCTCATACTGTTCTTTTTAGATCCTAATATTGTAAAGTTCTAAAAATAGCTTATTCTTTTCTATCTATTTTGACTATTCTTTTGGATAGAAGTCATTGTACATCTTTGATCAGCTGCATTTGTAGCCAGGCCAATTTTTTTTTAAAATTCTGTTTCTCAAATGTTTCATTGATTTCTTCCATCTTGTTTCTTCTGCTAAGTTCTGAATCATTTTATAACTTAACTTGTTTTATGCATCTGCAGTTATAATTCTTTCTGTTTTCTTACCTGTATTCGATGTTTATATCAAGTCGATGAATACATAATGTGTTCAAATATACTGTTGTCGTTGGACATAGTTAATAAATCCACATTCTCATCCCCTTTGAAATCATTTATTAATGAGAAATGTAAACCCATAATTGCAGATGTAGAAGCAAATGGCACCAGAAATAATTTTGTTAATATAAAATTCAATTTAAATAATCCAATTTTTTCATTTGTTTGTTTGATCACCAATTCACCAACCGAAAAAGTTTCCTTTATTTAAAAGAGGAGTAAACTTCAACATGTAAAACTTTTTTACCATCATCATGTTGAAGTGACAAAAAAAAATAAAAAATAGTAAACTCTACATAATGAACATAGTTTTGTGAGCTATAAATAATGTATTATTTTGTGAGTGTTAAATTATCTAATTTTCTGTGAGAATTCACATAGAATTATTTCATTTTTTGAAATCGAGATCACATAATTTTACATAATAAAATACTATAACTCTCAATAATTCACAATTACAAGACATAAAAAAAAGTTTTGATCAATGAGAAACGTCTTTGACTCTCCAAAGAGTAATTACTACACAAAGTGGGACAAAAAAAATAGTTTTGAAATTTATAGGTTTTGCAACTAAAACATACAAAACTTATTGCCTCAAATATGTCATAATTTTTATGTGATTACAAAAGCTATCTTAGGTAAGGTAAATGAAAATTGTACAATAATTTCTTTCCAAATTCAGAAATGTATTATCTGTTCTGAAAAAGACTAAGGGTCTGCTTAGTACGGAGAAAAATAATTTCCAACAAATATTTTCTAATTTCTTTCATTTTGATTGGTCAAAAGATATGAAAAATATTCTCTAGAAAAAAATGACTTCTATAATAAAAGTAACGAAAATAAATTTCAGGAATGACATTCCAAATTAATTATGTTCCCTCCGGCTGAAAACACACCTTATCTTCAACTCGACCCATAAGGTAGATAGATAATTAGGAGCAAAAATCTTTTGAACTTAATTTTGGACATTATGATATTATCACACAAATAGCTTCCCTCCATGCTCCTAAATCCTAACAAAAAGACAAACCAAAAAGAGAGCCAACGTACGCTAATCGTACATTCAAAAAGAGAAAAAAAAAAAAGAACAGGTAGCAGAGTGCCATTGGATGCTTTATTCTTGGCTCTGCAACTTTTTTTGTTTTGTTTTAGCGTGTGCTGGATGATAATGATGAAAGTACTAAACTTTGCTAAAACCCCTTTTCATATTTCTTCTCCAAGGAGCTGAATCTGAAGAATTTCTTTGTTTTCAGTAAGAAAAAAAAATGGGAGGACCTGTTATAGAAAGAAAAGGAGGTAGTGTAGTTTGGGTGCTGAGGCAAAATGGAACATGGTGGCCTGGGAGAATATTGTGTAGCAATGAAATCCCAACTTCTGGGATTCTTTCTCGTACTGATTTCAGTTCAAGATTTCCAATTAAGCTTCTTGGGAGAGATGATGCTTCTGTGTATGCTTCTTAGCTCTTCTTTTTTTGTGCTTATTTTGTGGTTTTTGTGTTGTTAGGAGTTAGAACATGGGATTCTTGAGGACCCCTTTTGTTTTTTCTTGGTAGGGAGTTAAGATTTGGTGGATTTTTTTTGGTAAGAACAAGAAAAGATGGGGTTTTTTACTGACTTTTGCTGCCAAGTAGTAAGAACAAAATATAGCAGAATTTTGTTGAATGTTGTTGCACTCAGAGAAATGAAGGTTGGTTATTGTTTATTTTGTTTTGCATGTGAGAAAAGAAGTTTAATATGTTTTAAAATCAAACTTTTGACTTAAGACCCTTTCTATCCTAACCATAGGAGCTGTCTCTTTTGCTGGTTTCACAGCTTAGGTTGAGCACTATAGTTTGTGTTTCTTAGTTTAATTTGTGGGGTGTTTTCTTGATGCTTTTGGTAAATTTATGTCTACCTCTAGACAGCTTTTTGATCACAGAGGATATAGAGAAACAGGAAAAAACTGTGTCATATATGTTGTTTGCTTTTTTCCTTTAATGTGTTTCTTGATATCTTTTGTGGTTTTGAGATCAGTAAATGAAGGTGTGAAATCATGTTTGTGTGCAATTGTATAACGAATGTATCAGGTATTGGTACAATTTGGAGAAGTCTGGTCGCGTAAAGGCATTTCGATGTGGTGAGTTTGATGGTTGTATCAAAAAGGCTGAATCATCCAAGAATTTTACCTATACTAAAAGCCTGAAATATGCACATAGAGAGGATGCAATTCTTCATGCTCTTGCACTTGAGAAGCAAGACCAAGAGAAACTGGAAAGGCCAGGTATTTTAGCTGTTCGGCTCATATTAGCTTTTGCATCTTTGCTGTATTAGACTGAAAATTGATGAGGATGTCGATGCTTATTCGAGCATAAAAGAATGTTTTAGCTCATAGAACAGTGATTAGGAGGGAATTTGACCTCAATCAAGATGACTGTTAAATTTAATGTTCATGATGCCGCATTAAGAAAAAAAAGTGTCTCATAATCCAAATCTTGGAAGTTTCTTAAAATAAAACCAACAAAGGAATCTGTTGGTAAATTGTGTTTGTACATTACAGTATTTGTTTCTGGATTCAAAGAGGGTGAGACTCATGGGGAAAGTACTCGAAGAGCAAAGAGAAGCAGATGTTTTTACTCCCCTATCGACTCGATATCTTTCTTGGAGAAATCAGTTCATTCTCAATCATCAAATATGGTTGCCACATCTATTCATGCTGCAGAAATTTCTTCTTCCAAGTCCACGAGTTCCTTGAAGAGTGATTCACAGAGCTCACATAAAAAAAGAGAGACAACTGCAGGTTAATGTTTATCCTCTGCTGCTTTTTTTTTGATCCTTTTGTTAATGGTTTTGATACATGTACATCTCCTTTCGATTCCATATTCTTTGAGAAAGTCATGTGTTTGCAAATTAAATCCTCATCTTTCCTTAATTAGCATCATTCGAACTGGTTGTTTTTTCAAGTGTTGCCTTTCTCATATTTGAGCAGATGTTACATAATGATCTCGCCTTATATTTTTATGCAATAATACCTAAAGCACTAGCACACTTATCTTTATTTGCTTTCAGTTTCTTTGAGTTATTACATCAGTGTGCTACTGTAATGTCATAGAAATGGCATTGCCAGTGACTTCAACTTTAGAAAATTTACATCGAAGAATATACCTTACATCATATGATTTAAGTTTAACAATCATAGGAGTAAATCACATGATGAACGATGGATTTTTTTTCCTTTTCTTTCCCTCAGAATGATGCTGCTTAATAGAAAAGCACTACAAATGTCTAGAGTAGTTTCAGGACCAAGCAATTGACTGGATACTGTTTGCACTGTTTTGATCTGTTCTGAAAATTCAGGTAACAATGCATTGCGACCAACGAAGATGAGCTTCAAAGTCATCAGTCGTCCAGCAGTCAACAAATGGAAGAACAATGGGAAAGTGCATAATCAACATTTTAATAGCAGATCAGTTGTTTCAACTAATGAAAGAAGTACTGAATTTGGATCTAAGACTGAATCATTTGAAATCATGTCAAGGGATGTCAATCAGAAGTCTCAGCCTAGTCCAGGAAACAGTTTCACAGAGGACACCAGCATCCAAAGCCTTAGTTCAAAGTTCACCACACGGAAGAATAGTACCAAGACATTAATAGATGTGCATATGACAGTTCAAAACACTTATAGAGGAGAGCATACTCCCCTTGTTTCCTTAATGAGTAGATTAAATGGAAAGGCAATCGTCGGGCACCCCATCAACATAGAAGTGTTATATGATAGTTCAATGCTTCCTGTTGAAAAGGAGAGCTCTGATCAGCTGAAAAACAAGCGCGGAATGCCTCAACTTGTTTGGAGAACGTCAAAGAGAACTCCCGTCTGTTACACAAGTTCTACCTCTTCTGCAACTAAGTATGAGAACACTCAGCACAGCAGCAAGAAACTCGGAGATTTGAGTTCCCAAGCTCGTGGGAAGTTATCAAAGAAGCCAAACATGTCAAAGAATATACCAAGATCACTCTACCTTGCTGATTCCAGAATCAAGAATGCTGTAAAAGATACATGTGTCCCTGTGAAAAACATATTCATCAAGTTAATAGGGGCACTTGGAAATGTATGATCTTAAGCAAGAGGTGTTCATATATATGGTGTATTTATTACCCTTTATGACTTTTTAAGTAGGAAAAGCTTTCTATAGATATTACAGTTTGCTTAGTATTTTCGTTCTAGCTGCTGACATATTGAGAACTGTATATTGACATACTTAAGTAGGTTAATGTCTCCTCTGTAAGTATCCTTTAACTTGCAAAAAAAGAGCAAAATGATTGCTCAGTCTTTTGTTCTTCCAATATGAAATTATCTAATAGTCCTGTTGTAGTAAGATCGAGTTGCCTTTTACTAGTATATTTCTTCAAGTACTTCTACTACTTTACAGTTAACTTTGTTTATGTTCCTTTTGCATAGTCTTAATCATTTTTAAATTTGGATAAAAGAAAGAGAGTAGTGATAGAATAGTGGTTAGTGTAGAAATAATTTAATTTCTGATTTATCTTTTGAATGTTTAATTCAGTATTGGAATGATATGGACTTGAATAGAATTTGAGGTTGGGATTTACTTTTTTCGTGGAAGTAGGAAAAACAAATTCGACATTTCACATTAATTGCCTCTAGCCACTCTCCAACACATCCACCCCTCACCCCACTCCCCATAGCCCCTCATCATCATCCACACCCCCTACCCTATCTCATTCTATATAATGTTCGTCAAAATACTAGGTTATAAATAAGAAATAACTTACTTTTTTTTTAAAAAAATTCCTTCACCCCCTAAATACTCATTTTTTTTTCATGATAGTTACATGGGTTTGAATAAAACACATTCACTCGTAGCTATGTTATTCCCTTGATCGCCTACTTAATTGATAGATTGGAAAAAGTCATGTTATTCTTGAAATAGATTAAATATTCGATGAAAAGAGATTATATCTTCAAATATAAAATATTTTTCTTAAAAAGACACGTAAAAAAAAACACGACAACTATGGTGAGGAGTGGGGAATACTTAAAACGGAAAAGGGTCAAAACTACCCTTGAACTATCCGAAATAGCTTAAATATACCCTTAAACTATATTTCGGCTCAAAAATACCCTTCCCGTCAAACTATTGGGCCACACCTATCCTTCTATTTAACAGAAGTATCCATGTGTGTGTAAAATGCCACATAGATGTCACATGGACACACCAAACACACTCCACTACCACATAGACAAATTAAATCCCTAATTTCACTCTTTCCCCCCTCATTTCATCCTTTCCCTTAGAAACAATTTAACTTCCTCCCCCCCTCATCTCATTCTTTCCCTTAGAAACAATTTCACTCCAATGACATTTTCTTGCATACGATGTTTCAAGTGAATTGATAGAGGATTCTGAAATGAGGAGGGAAAGAGTAAAATTATTTCTAAGGGAAAGGATGAAATGAGGGGAAAAAAGTGAAATTAGGGATTTAATTCGTCTATGTTACAGTGGGGTGTGTGGCGTGTCCATGTGGCGTCCATATGACATTTAACACACACATGGATGCTTCTGTTAAATAAGAGTAGGTATGACCCAATAGTTTGACGGAAAGAGTATTTTTGAGCCGAAATATAATTTAAAGGTATATTTAAGCTATTTCGAATAATTTAAGGATAGTTTTGACTCTTTTCCGTACTTAAAATTTCCATAATCCAAACTACCCGTTTCTCTTTTCAGCTCCAAAGTTGGTATAAATAAACTTTCAACTCAAAAAATTCACCAAAAATCCCAGCTAGGGTTTAAGGGTTAAAGCTTTGTTTGGTTCCAAAATTTTCACAGTTACTCAACAATGGCTACTCTCAGATACTTGCTCTCCAAATCATCAACGCCTCTAAAACTCAGCAATCCTTTCCATCTTCATCGTTCTAACAACTTCCCTCACATTTCCCAATTCCTAAGAGCTCTTAACTCTTTTGTTTCTAGAGAATTCCATTGCCATTCACCTAATTCTAGAAGTTTCTCCACTTCTCCTGAGTACGTCGCCCAAGACTCTGATTCTTCCATTGCAGCCGCTTTGAGTCTTGATAGTCGGGTTCCGGCGACTGTTATTACTGGTTTTCTGGGCTCTGGAAAGGTTAGGGGAATCAAGATTACATTTTTATCACATTTTTTAACTTTAGTTATGGTAACCTAAGTTATTGAATATTAGAATGAAATATATCAAATGAAGTAATATGGATAGGGAGGAGGATTCATGTAGCTGAGCTCAGGTAGCTCGGAATTGGGGCGTAGTTTATTGTTTAGCAAATTATTGAATATTAGAATGAAATAGTTTATCTAAAAAGGTTCTTTTGTAGTAT
>JAJOOO010002686.1:0-40625 GCA_029582685.1 Solanum piurae
TACTGTGAATTTAAGCATATTAAATTACATGATTTATTTCACTAACTTATAATTTTATTTTGAATGTGCAGGAAAATGCCGGTAATTGAATTTGAATTGTGGCCAGAAGTAAACTCCGTCTATTGTAGTGAACGACGAAGAGTTTTTGTACTATTGTCATATATGTTTGAATGCATTTGGTTTTGTGGAATTTATTGATAGTAGAGATCTTTAAGCAATCACTTTCTAAGTATTGGTTGTACATACAAGACATGTTTCTCGAAGTTTATTTGAAATATATAGCTTCGATTTAATTATTAGTTAATTTTGTGCTTTAGGTCACTTGTATATTTATTTATGTGATTATTGAATATATGCAAATAAAAAAAAATGTGGCTACAAAATTCTACACAACATTGCCACACTTCAAAAGTGTTGTTGTAGGACGTCCAATGTTATCTTGTACATAAGAAAAGTTACACTTTATAAGTGTTGTTCTAGATGAGATATAAAAGGCAACACTTTTTAAGTGTTGTTCTAGATGAGATCTAAAAGGCAACACTTTTTAAGTGTGACCAATAATAAAGCAAAGGCAACGCTTTTAAGTGTAGTATAATAAAAAAAAATGTGTTGCTAATGAATCACTACAAAGCGTGCCCTTATACCTCTTTGGCCACGCTTTATAAGTGTAGCTGTGATGGCGACATTTAGAAAGTGTTACCTAATGTCAAAGGTTACGCTTCTTTTGGGCACCCCTTAAAAAGCATTGCTTAAAGTCCAAAAATGTAGCCTTTTATCAAAGGCCACACTTTTTGCTAGTTTAGGCTACACTTTACTGGTGTGGCTAAAAGCCTACAATGGTGTAGTGATGTCACTAGGACAACATCATTCTTAATTTAATATGGTGCAGCAACCACCAACATGGTGTGAAGTATGTGGAGGTGGAGATCACACTTTTGAGGTATGTGGAGCAAACCCAAAATCTGTTCATTTTGTAGGTAATGCTCAGCGAGGAGGAAATCACCAAAATTATGGCAATACCTAAAACACAAGCTAGTGGAACCACCCAAACTTTTCATGGGGTGATAATCAAAACTAACACCAAGGACAGAACCAGTACAGACCACAAGGTAGTGGACAACATTACAATCAGCAAAGCCATGGAAACCAGCAAGATCATGGTAATCAGTAGGCTGCCAAGCAAGGTGATATGAGTGTGGAGGACATGCTAAAACAACTCATGGCTGACCAAGCTAAGTTGGCAGCATATTTCTGAAACAATCAACTAATGACTCAGTATTTGGAGAAGCAGTTTTGGTAGTTCGCTAGTGCTCAGAATACCCGACCACAAGGGCCCAAAACAGGTAAATGTTGTGAGTACCCATAGTGGTCGTCCATTAGAGGAGCTAACACCAAATACCAAAGCTGCTCATGAAAAAGGGAAGCAGGTAGACGAAGATGGACCAAGTTAGCCAAAGGCGGATGAGGAACCAAGAGCAAAACCACCTCCTTCATTCCCACAAAAATTCAAAAAGCAGAAGGAGGAGGAATGTTTCGTTAAGTTTATTGAACTACTTAAACAAGTACATGTTAACTTACCTTTGATTGATGTGTTGCAGGGAATTCCTAAGTATGCCAAATATGTGAAAGATGTGGTGGACAAAACGAGTATATTGGCGGAATATGCAACAGTCGCACTCACTAAGGAGTGCAGTTCTAGGATCTAGAGTAGGCTCCCAACTAAGTTGAAAGATGTAGGGAGTTTTAACGTGCAAATAAAAATTGGTAAGTGCATTAAGGCAATAGGGTTGTGCGACTTAGGTGCAATTATAAACCTGATGCCTACGTCCATGTTTCTTAAGTTGGGACTAGGAAGGCCCAAGTCCACATTCGTAATGTTGCAATTAGATGACTTCTCGGTAGCCAGGCCATACGGTGTTATTGAGGATGTCTAGGTCCAAGTGGAAATTCTGATCTTCCCCATAGATTTTGTCATCTTGGATTTTGAGCCTGACCCAGAGGTACCATTTATTTTGGGACGCCCATTCATAGCAACCGGTGGTGCATTAATTGATGTGGCGGATGGTAGACTGATAATGAGGGCTCATGACAAAGTAGTGGTCTTTGATATGTACAAGGAAATGAAGTTTCCTACAATATATGATGAGCTGTCAGCAATTACAATCATTGATGAGGAAACAACAACTAAATATGTTGAAGCTCGAGACCCTTTAGAGAAAGTGATAATTGGGCAGGACATTGAGGGGGACGCTGAAGCCCGGGAGTTGGCTAGCGTTCTAGATGTCCCAAATATGAGTATGCTTCGCAAGTTTTTGGAGCCATTAAACAGATTCTTGGGACCACCTCCTAAGAAATTAATTGAGGAAATGCAAATATCTGTCAACGTAAGTTTCCTCCGACTTGAACACAGAATAGATAGGGTGCACATCCTTCACCTCCAAATAGATGCGACTTAAATGCAAATATCTTTCAATGCAAGTTTCCTTTGACTTGAACACATAATAGATAATCTCTACGAGGAGGCATGATCTTAAATTGCAAAATATCGAGTTAGAACGAGGAATTTGATCACACCTTATGCACGATAAAAGTAACAAATAGGTTGAAGTTTTTCTAAAACGCCTTGCAGCCTCCTTCTCATTAGATGTGGTTCATTTCATACCCATGAAAAGGACTATACTCAGTGCGACTCTTCAGACATCCTAAGACACTTAAACCTAGTGCTCTGATACCAAGTTTGTCATGCCCCGTGGCTACCCCCTGGACGCAACATGGGTCCTAGGATCACGAGTGACCCCAAGCTAACCCTGTTGGCATAATCATGAGCATACTAAAGATAAACTGAGCAATACAACTGTGCAAAAGCAAAATCATAATAAACTGAAATGATGGGGAATACCCATATACTAAATATGAATATATGAAAAGGGTGAGTTTTAGTACAAATTAGAAATCAAACTATAAGACTAAAGCTGAACTAACTATGTCTAAAATAAAGCCTCTATTGACTAGAAATTCTGGGACATGCCCCAGCTAGATCCTGCAAAACTAAAAATAAAGAGAAAAGAGAAAAAAATAGTCATGTCACTAGTCCTCGAAGAATGAGGACTCACCTCTGAAGATCAAAAACTGATCTATGTGTTATCTGACTGCTGAGGACCTGAACCTACATCACGCGAAGATGTAGCACAGAGTATGCGTCAGTACTTGAAAGGTACTGAGCATGTAGGATATAATACAACTGAATAAGAACACAACAAAATCAAAGCATTTATCAGAGCAATTACATGAGATGAAGAATGATACAACTGAGAATACTGAACATGAAATACTGCATGCAATGACCAAGTTTATAACATGTTGAGACTGATTACAAAACTTTACTGATAATATGGTCGATGCAATAGAATCTGACTGAACTGTAAAGGAACTACTAATAACCGACATAAAACCACATGAGCTAAATGTGGAGTCCGATGTATACGTCTCATCGAGAGGACCCAATATACCCTGCCAAAGGTATAGAGGCATGCTGGCGTGATAACTAAAATGATGCCCAAAGAGGGGACTTACAACATACGGGGCACATAGTTCTAGGACTTGAGGGTGATTGATCCTAGTCCACTCGGTATTAATCTTCCCATATGATTAAGTAATTAACATTTTATGACTGAAGTACTGTAACATGGGATAGTTCAAAACTGACATGCAAACTAAGAATGCAACTTTAATATACTGATAATAATGCATTCGAAATCTGAGGCATCTTTATATATATCTGAATTTACTGACCTATCTTGTGTAATTGATGAACTACATAGCTAGGGTTTTGAGTTTATACATAAATCTTGGCAAAAAAAATACTATAATGATAAAATATGATTTGGATAATTCTGAAAGCTGAAAACCCAACAATTCTAACATTCAAGAAACCCTAGGTCTAGATGATATTAAGGTAATCAGTATTCTAACTGAAATCTAGGGACCTAATAGATGAAAGGAACCCACTAGTGATATTCCACATACTTGGTGAGGAATTCCACGGAGAAATCTTTTGATTTCGGGGCTGGAACTGATGGAACGTTGCTGCATTTTTAACTAAGGTTTGGTTGCCTCTTTCTTCTCTCTACACTCTAAGTTTCTAAGTATTGATAAAACATTTGACTTAGGTAAGTTCTAGTTATGTTTCTAGGCTAAAAATAACCAAAACTATGTATTTTAGGGTTTAAATGACGTAGTTTAGGGGTCCAACAAATAAGGAAAACACTAAAATACCTCTGACTTAACTGATGTCAGGGTCACCGAGAGATCGCCGATCAATTGACGGTCTCTGCTGGTCAACCGTCAGTCACGATTGGAGACTAAAATCTTGGGGTCCGACCTACGGCCTTGGACCACGGTCCGTAGGTCCTAGCGTGGGTCAGGACTTAGAGAGATTTTTGGGGTTGAGACTGGGATGGGTTGCAGATGCGAACCACGAACCACCAGCTTGGGCCATGGGTCACCCTACGGTCCGTGGGTGGCAACCGTGGGTTGCACCTGCAACTTCTGGAAATCTGTTTGAAGGTCTGTTTTTTGATACAGGGTGTTACATGAACATTGTGCCCACGTTGATGGGAAAATCTTTCATCAGAGCATAGACCAAGCACACTCTATCTCTCGTTACCTCAGTGAAATGTAGACACGGTATTAAACTGTTCATGAAAATTTTAAGCCATACCCCAGATTCTCTATTCATGTGTGCATCAGGTTAGGACTTATGATAACCCCGATGCCCATGTCAAATCCACTTAGCAGTGGACTACGCACCACACAAAGTGTGTCGAATCTGCTGATATGGAGGGCTGATGTTTAAACCAGTCAGGATATTAGAAGGGGCTTTGAAGTGCCTAGTACTTTATTGATAGGTGAGGTCGTAAGAGAGACCTCCACTCCTCACACTATTACAAAAGGAAAACTTGCATCAGGTTTCCAATTGGCGTAGAATTCCCGAACCAGGCTCACGTTGCACTACGAAGGGTACTGAAAGATGAATCTCATGTGCAAGTCTTGCAGGCGGCGCATAATCTGAGGGAACTCCCTCTCCAATTGCACATCTAAAAAGTACTTGGCTTTCGTGTGTGATTTATAACAGTTTTTACCCGCAGATGTGACTGCCTTATCCCCATAGCGTTGGGTCTGCCCTCGTGGAACTGCGGTGCTGGGGGAATGGTTGTGCCATTCCTCACTCTCTTACGACTTCTAGACACCACCGTTTTTCTAGACCTTTGTGTGCTATACATGCTATCCTCCAATCAGAAAGTTATCATTTCAGTTAATAAGACCCAATTAGGAAAATTTACCTCACTGTTATTTTGAAGTACTAATTTCACAAACAACACGGTACTCAGACTTCCCATTATTATTTTCAGCATATTATTCTTAGACTCATCACAATTTAAGCATACAAACCCCTTCTACTTTGATTCTACTCAAGAATTTGAACCAACAACCATGCTTTTACTCAATATTCCCCTCATAACATATTTGCTACTCAAGGCTTCACAAAGAAAATCAATGTTTCACCCAATTCATTCAAAGTATCTTGTTTCTACATCACCCACATTCGTTCAACAAGGTGTATAGACATGGGTTCCATAAATTAGGTTAAACAATTAAATCATGTCACCCATTATAACAGTTTATACAATGAACAATCAATTTCAAAAACATCGCCCATCAATCCCCTCCCCTTCATGACTTACATAAAAATTTCACCCCAAAAGAGAGAAGAAAAGATGTGAGAAACATACCTTGAGTGTTTAAACGAAGGAAAATTGAAGAACTTGATGATGATCTTTAAACTTCGTAACACGGATTTTATTGAGGAAGAGAGTTAGGGTTGAGGGTGAAAGGAAATTGATGAAGTTATGGGGAGAAAATGGGGTTAAAGGGGCGAATTTTTGAATTAAAAGAGAATGGGGGTCTGGTTTTACCATATTAGTTGGGTAAAACCTGACTTTTTAATGAAAGAAATAAGAAAACTTACCTTGTCCGTGACGCGGAGCTGTCGCAGACATGCCTTGTGATTTCCTGATTTGACACGAGGGCGGTTCTATGCGTGATGGAATCAGGTCAACAACGCGCTCAGGTCGTGCACTACACTGTTAATCACTCACCGTTGTCGTGATTCCGACAAATGAGTACGTGATGCGGACCTGTCACAGATATGCCTTGCATTCTTGTACCTTCTAACAAGATATGTGAGTCTTTTTTGCCTTCTTCGGTAATGAACAAATATCTCCGGTTCCGCTAGAGGCTCTACCAAGTCCTGGCCGTCTTCTAGTTGACAACTTGATACAACCTGTAAAATGAATAGCCAAGATCAAGTTGTCAACACTTGTACAAATAATTTAGAAACTCAAAAATTAAATATCTACCGAATTTGAAGTCTCCGGCAGCGGCACCAAAAACCTATTGCGTCCAAAACCACACGCAAGTGCACGTGGTAACTCAAGTAGTACATCGACTCTTTCGAGCCGGATTATCGAACCCAAAGGATTTCAAATCAACAAACACTAACTTTATTGTAACTAAAAGAAATTTACTTATGCGACAGATGATTTTAGAAATTTTTTTGTATCAACTAAATTGAACAATTTCAAATATTAATTACTACAATTAAACTGTTGCAAACAAGGAAATTTCGCAATTTGGGAAAATATTCCAGGGTTGTAGCATATACCGATTTCAAGCATAATAATAACTTATTATAGCATTCAACAGGTTAACCTCATTATTTATTCCCAAGGTTAATTTTACGATCATGGTCTCCCGAACTTTAATCCCCTACCACCATTGACAACCTAACTACATCGTTGAGCGAGGATAGGCATGAACCAATGGCGGAGCATTAAGCTATCATCTTACACATTAATCAAACAAGGCATATAGGTATAATCCTATCCTATATACGAAACACTCTAAGTTTTACCATAGAATGAACACGGTTCTCACATTCTTTGGTCTATTCCTCTATTCATCTTCCGAGTTCAAGAGTTGACAATGAGTTTATTTTAAAGTTGATCAGTCATCAAAATAGTTAAACAAGAATGTAAACATAAATAATAAGATAACTCATCTCATGTTAGAAATATATACTATTACACCATTAATCATATCCACAACCCTAGAATAAGGGAACTTAGCTACTCATAGAATGAAACATCATCAAATGATGTAGAAAGATCATAAATGTGTTTACCAAAATGAAGGAGTAGAAGAAAAACCGTAGATAATGTCAGCAAAATCGCCCAAATCGTGTTTTCCCCATTTTCAAAAATAGGATAATGATAAAATAATACAACTCGACTATTTATAGTTTGAAATAAAACACGTGACACAATTCTAGATTCCAGGTCAGCAACGTGGACTTGTTCCCTCGTAGCAATTTGTGCACAAAAGGATCCACTCCGTGGTGCGCTCCCACTGCACACTCCACCGATAAGCTAAATTGTTTTCCACACGCTGTCTTCAGCTCCGCAACGCAAAGTTTCTCCCTTCCAGTGTATTTTTCCAGTTTCTTGGCCATTCTCCTTAGCAACTTCGGCTTCTATTCTCTGACCTTTTGCATGGTGTCCTCTTTCTCTCCTTTTTTCTTTATTCTTCACAGTTAAACATCTAATTATATTGGTTAGAAGAAAGATAATAATAGGACTATAAAATTTGCACTACCAATTAGGAATTTTCTCTCAAACTTGGCTAGATATATAGGATAATTTGGTTATTAGGCGCATAAATACGCCTAAGATCAATCGTCAGGTTCAAAGGTTGACAAAAAAAGAAGGAGCTTGAGTTAAGGTTTTGTGGAGGAGTTAGTTTGTAGAGGGAGCTACTTGGGAAGCAAAAGCAGCCATGAAGGACAAGTATCCTCATCTCTTTCCTTCCAATTTCATTCTATCTAGGTTAATTTATCTCCAGTCTTTCAGTTAATCATGCGTAGATTCAGTCTTACTATCATGTTTCTTCAATTATACTTGCATTTTCAGAATATTTCCATGTATTTGGAACTTAGTTTTGTTAGATTTCAGTTTCCGGTACTTAGTGGTAGGGTTTGCAGCTCTTTCCCTCCATATTCAACTAGTTTAGTCTTCATTCGATGACGAATGTTCCCAAGGGGGAGTTAATGTAACACCCCATATGTTAGAAACACCAGGTTGCAAAAAATCAGAAGTTACGGATGCCACCAACGGGCACAACTCAGGGACCGTAGGTAGGGTCCATGGTTTGCCAGCTGTAGCCCCTCCCAAGAAAACCCAGAAATTATTGGAAGGGCGACCCACCGCTGGACCTATGGCCCGTAGGTTAGACCACAGTATATGGTCCAATTCTGGGGTTCAGAACCCTCCAGACCCCCTCTCTTAAGCCAGTCGACGCTTTACTAGGACAGACTATATCGATGGTCCGTCGATCAGGTCCATCGGTTGGCCCCGACAACCTTTAAGTCAGGGTCATTTTGGTCATTTCCTTATGTGTTGGACACCTAAACTACGTCATTTAACCCCTAAACTATGTCATTTTGGTCAGTTTTAACCTAGTAACTTAATTAGACTTTACCCTAGTAAACTCTTTCTCCAAATTTCATCCAAGTTGAACGAAAAAAAAGAAAGAGAGTCGACCAACACTCTTCTCTTTGTACAAGGCTGAACTTTCATAAGCTTTTAGGCGAAACTCATCAAGCATATTCAAGTCATTCATTCTTTGATTAGATGCGGCTCCCCAATCCAAATTTATCTTTTTCATTGCCCACATAGCCTTATGCTCTAGCTCTACCGGTAAATGGCAAGACTTCCCATTTACAAGTTGGTAAGGAGACATACCTATGGGAGTCTTGTATGCAGTGTTATAGGTCCATAGAGCATCATCAAGCTTCCTTGACCATTCCGTTCTATTAGCATTAACAGTCTTCGCCAAAATCTGTTTGATCACTCTGTTGGACACTTCAACTTGCCCACTAGTCTGTGGATGGTAAGGAATGGCTACATTGTGGCGGACACCATATTTATCAAGTAGTGCCTTGAACAACTTATTACAAAAGTGGGAACCTCCATCACTGATAATCTTACTCGGTGTACCAAATCTGGAGAAGATATTCTTTTTCAAGAATGCGGTGACACTTTTACCTTCACTGTTGGGGAGCGCAACTGCTTCCACCCATTTCGACACATAATCAACCGCAACAAGAATATACTTCATCCCATATGAACTCACAAAAGGACCCACGAAATCAATGCCCCATACATCAAACAACTCAATCACCAATATCGGATTCATAGGGAGCTCTTGCCTCTTCAAAATTCCTCTTTCTCTTTTGCAACACTCACAATACTTTGCAAAATCATGAGCATCTTGGTGGATGGTGGGCTAGTAGTACCCACAGTGCAAAATTTTATGCGCAGTCCGAACACCAATATGATACCCATCAACAGGCGATGGATGACATGCCTCTAGTATACCCATCATCTCGACCTCTGGCACACATCGACGAATAATCCCATCGGCACAACTACGATACAAATAAGGCTCATCCGAAAAGAACTTCTTCACATAATGCATAAACTTTTTCCTTTTGTGAGAAGACAAATCCGGAGGAACCAAATCGCTTGCCAAATAATTAGCAAAGTCTGCAAACCAAGGAATCAAATCATGATAAGCAACCAATACTTGTTCATCCGGAAAAGCATCATTGATTTCAGCCCTATCACCAAGCTTTAGCATCGCCTCTTCCTCTAATCTGGACAAGTGATCGGCAACTTGATTTTCAGTCCCCTTTCTATCCTTCACCACAAAATCGAACTCTTGTAGCAACAATACCCATCTAATGAACCTTGGTTTTACATCCTTCTTCGCCATCAAATACCTCAATGGAGAATTGTTAGGAAGCACTATAACCTTAGTACCAAGCAAGTAGGATCAAAATCTTTTGAATATGAAAACCACCGCAGAAAGCTCTTGTTCAGTTACCGTATAGTTCTTTTGGGCCACATTTAGAGATTTGCTAGCATAGTAAATAGGATGGGGAATTTTCTCTCACCTTGGTCCCAATACCACACCAAGCGTCACTCCACTCGCATCACACATTACCTCAAATGGTTGTCCCTAATCTGTTAAAATAATGATAGGTGCAGTAACTAACTTCTCCTTCAACTCTCCAAATGCTCTTAGATAAGAATCATCAAAATAGAACTTACACTCCTTCTTGAGCAGTTTGCACAATGGATGTGCAATTTTTGATAAATCTTTGATGAACCTCCTATAAAAACCTGCATGCCCAAGAAAACTCCTAATACCTTTTACAGAGATAGGTGGAGGAAGTCTTTCTATCACCTCAACTTTTGCTTTATCTACCTCAATGCCCTTCTCAGAAATCCGATGACCTAGGACTATACCTTCTTTCACCAAAAAATGGCATTTCTCCCAATTGAGCACTAGGTTGCAGTCTTCACACCTTTTAAGCACCTCAGCTAAATTATCCAGACATCGATCAAAAGAATCACCCATCACAGAGAAATCATCCATAAATACCTCAATAGTGTCCTCCACCATATCAGAGAATATCGACATCATACAACGCTGGAAGGTCACTGGAGCATTGCACAACCCAAATGACATCTGTTTGAAGGCGAAAGTCCCATAAGGGCAAGTAAAGGTGGTCTTCTCTTGGTCCTCCGAAGCTATAGAGATATGATTGTAGCACGAAAAACCATCAAGAAGACAATACCAACCCTTACCAGCAAGTCTATCCAACATCTGATCCATGAATGGCATAGGGAAATGGTCCTTTTCTGTCCAAGCATTTAGCTTCTGGTAGTCCATGCAGACTCTCCATCCAGTCACGGGCTGCATCGGAACAAGCTCATTTCTCTCATTAGGAACCACAGTAATCCCACCTTCCTTGGGCACACATTGAATAGGACACACCCAACTACTATCTGCAATGGTATAGATAACTACAACATCCAATCACTTTATGATCTCCTTTTTAACTACTTCTTGCATAGGAAAATTTAATCTTCTTTCGTGCTCAATACTAGGCTTGTGATCCGGCATGAGTTGTATTTTATGAGAACAAATACCGGGAGGGATCCTAATAATATCCACAATAGTCCACCCAATGGCTCGCTTGAACCTCTTCAATACGGCAACCAAACACTCTATTTGTCGCCCATTCAAATCAGCCACAATAATGACCGGTAAAGTATCATCTTTTCCCAAGAACACGTACCTCATATACGGTGGTAGAGCCTTAAGCTCTATTTTTGGTGCTTCCTCAATAGATGGTCGTGAAGGTAGGGACTCACAATTTTTCATGTCCAACTACAACTTCTTTGGTTTTGACCGATATTCACACTTATCAAGTGCGACGACCAGCTCGTCATACTCTTCAATACCATAACTGTCGAAGTTCATCATAACCGCTGCTAATGCCTCAACACCCAATCTCTCCTCAACCTGCACCTCAGAAACACTCTCAACTCTATAGGTTATTGTCGATACCGATTTGATCTCACTACTTTGCTTCATAGACCTACAAATATTAAAAGTTGCCTCTTCATTGTTCAGTCTAAATTTCATCTTCCCCTTTTCCATATCAACCAAAGCGCGCCTCGTAGCTTAAAATGGTCTCCCAAGATTGATGGGAAGTTCAAAATCAACCTCGCAGTCAAGAATCACAAAATCTACCGGAAAGATGAACGACTCCACTTTCACTAGTACATTATGGAGTACACCTATGGGCCTCTTCACATTTCTGTCGGCTATGAGAAATTGCATCGCAGTTGGTTTTGGATCTACCAAACCTAACTTTTTGTAAATTGACAATGGCATCAGATTAATGCTAGCCCCAAGATCACACAATGCCTTAGAAAAATGCAACAACCCGATGGTACATGCAATAGTAAAGGCACCATGATCCTCCTTTATTTGCACAAGGGATCTAGTAGCAATAGCGCTACAATGTTGCAATATATCATCATCCTCGAAGCTCATGACCCTTTTCTTGGTCACCATATCCTTCATAAATTTTGCATACCTAGGCATTTTCTCCAAAGCCTCTACCAATGGAACATTGATGGAAAACTGCTTCAACATGCTAATAAACCTGCGGTATTTTCTTTCTTCAGTCTTTTTCACTAACCTTTGTGGGAAAGGAGGTGGAGGTTTGGGTATGGGGACAACTTTGTGACTTACCCCCTCTTCCTTGTCTGTCACATTCTCGGTCTCTCCAGGCACCTCAACCACATCATCATCTTTACTAGCATTAGTTTCTACCCCAGACGTAATAGGTGGATCAACGGTCTGCTTACCTCCTCGAGTTGTGACTGCCATGCAATGTCTATCATTCTTTGGATTTTGGATAGTATTACTAGGAAGAGTGCCAGGTTGACGTGGGTTTACTGTAGTCGGCAACTGAGTCATCTGTAGCTCAAGATGCTTGATCGACACTACGTGGGCGTCAAATTTTTTACCAATGTCAGAAAAGTCATTTCGCTTCTCCTTCACATTCTCATCAGTCGCGTCAAACCTCCTCATCATTTTCTGCATCATATACTCAATATATGACATATTACATCCCGTTTCCCTAGGACAAGAATCCCAATTTTGAGGAGGAACATAAGGTCCAGCCCGATCATTTATGTTTCCATAGTTGTTCTTGTTGTAATTGTTGTCGCAATTGTAGTTCCCATCCCGGACATATTGACCCTCGCGGTTGTAATTTCTATAGTTCCGATCTTTGTTTCCTTGACCTTGGCGCCTATTATCCGTGTTGGAACCTTGGGTTCCTTGGAAGTTGTTTTCAGTTCTTTGCCCAAGGACAGTCCCGTTAAACCGTATTAAAATAAAATTGTTTCGTAGGATTGAGTTAGTGTCATAGTTGTGTAAAGTTTCCCTGTGATAGATGAATGACGATCGTCTTAAGGGCAGTTTCTGTCATTGGGTCTGTAGGTCGACATCTTTCTAAGGCTGCACAGTTGCATTGAGTTAGGCTGAAAGGTTGAAAATAATAAATTACTTTGTGTTGAGAGATTTAGGCTCTTGTATATGACTATAAATGGAGTGTGCTTAAAATTAATTTGTGCCAGTGATTGGGAAGTACTCTGTAGTGATCAATTTTGATTTGAATGTGTGCCATATGTGTGAGGTTTGTGTATTCCTTACTACTAACAGATGTCCAGAACTTGCCTGGTGTGTCTTCAAAGCGAAAGAGAGGATAAGGAGTTGAGGAAGTGATACAGGCATTTCTTTGATAACCTTGTTTCTTTTCTTCCGATACCCACCTTGATGTATATCCTTAGTTAACCCCATCGAGCCTTTGAATTATTCTGTGAACAATAGTTAAAGAAAAGAAAGAATGAAGTGTAAAGCCCCTTAGCATAAGTATGGATTATATAAAAATAAAATAAAATATATATATATATATATATATATAAATAAATAATTGTTCCGTTACTAGGAAGAAATGAATGTTGAGTGCCTTACAACAAAGGGGCGAGTTGTTTCAACAAAAGAGGCATAAGAAGAAGGTTATATAAAAAGAAGGTCCAAAAATGAAGTTTGTCTTGTATTAAAGTGCTTGGAAATGTTGTCACTATTCATAGCCAAAAATAGTTCCTACCCGTCCCCTAACCTACATTACAACCCTTAAAAGACCTAATTGATGTTCAACTGCTGCATTCTTGAAAGTAGTGATGCAGTACACTAAGGGCAAGCTTATGGTTCGTTGGGTGTGGCATGTGAATTATTTTGAAAGTGTAAGCGAATTTTGCTTCCCGCACCCATTATTGTTTGAATTTCTTTATGTGTGCATAAAACAGGGTGTTCACTTGTGGTGAGGGTGCATGTTTTGATGAAGGGCTGGTAACTGAGGTAATCGTGTACCCAAAAGCTATGCAGGAGTTTGTTGCGTTATAAGAGTCCATTCTTGAGGCTAGATTGTTTTGCACGAGTTGTGTTGGTGAATGCATAGTCTTGTAATGCGTGTTTTGAAACTCATGTGGTTGTTGTGACCAAAGCTGGATTGTCTTTAGTTGGAAGTGTAGTAGAGTTGTCATATGCATAAAAGAGTGGAAGTGTTCGTGGACGAACAAAGCTTTAAGTGTGGGGTTGTGATCTTAGGCATATTTATGCGCCTAATAACTAAATTATCCCATATATCTAGCCAAGTTTCAGAGGAAATTCCTAATTGGTAGTTCAATTATTAAAGTATTATCATGTTTCTTCTAACCAATATGATTAGATGATTCAGGGTTAAAAACAAAGAAAAAGGAGCGAAAAAGGACACCAAGCAAAATGTCGGAGAATAGAAACCGAAGCTTCTGAGGATAATCAAAAAGAAACTGGAAAAATAGAATATAAGGGAGAAACTCCGCGTCACGAAGCTGAAGCCAGCGTGTGGAAAATAATTTAGCTTATCAGTGGAGTACGCGGTGGGAGCGCGTCGCAGAGTGGATCCATTTGTGCACAAATTGTTGTGAGGGAACAGGTCTGCGTCCTTGAATCTAAAATTGTGTCATGTGTTTTATTTTAGACTTTAAATAGTCCAGTTGTATAATTTTATCATTATCCAGTTTTTGAAAATTGGGAAAACACGATTTGGGTGATTTTGCTGACATTATCTAGGGTTTTTCTTCTACTCCTTCATTTTGGTAAACACTTCTATGATATTTGAACATTAATTGATGATGTTTCATTCTATGAGTAGCTAAATTCCCTTATTCTAGGGTTGTAGCTACGATTAATGGTGTAATAGTATATTTTTGTAGCATGATATGGGTTTTCTTATGATTTATGCTTATATTCTTGTTTATCTATTTTAATGACTGATCAACATTAAAATAAACTCATTGTCCACTCTTGAACTCGAAGGACGAATAGAGGGATAGACCAAAGAATTTCAGAAGGGTGTTCATTCTAGGGTAAACTTTAGAGTGTTTCGTATATAGGATAGAATTATACTTATATGCCGCATTTGATTAATATGCAAGATGATATCTTAATGCTCCGCCATTGGTTCATGACTATCCCCACTCAACGATGTAGTTAGGTTGTCAATAGTGGTAGGCGATTAGAGGTCGGGAGACCATGATCAGAAAATTAACCTTGTGAATCAATATTGAGGTTAACCTGTCGAATGCTAGGATAACTTATTATTATGCTTGAAATCGGTATATGCTACAATCCTGGAATATTTGTCCAAATTGTGAAATTCCCTTGTTTGCAATTGTTATTGTAGTAATTAATATTTGAAATTGTTCAATTTAGTTGATACAAATAAATTTCTAAAAGCGTCTGTCGCATAAATAAATTTATTTTAGTTACAATAAAGTTAGTGTTTGTTGATTTGAAGTCCTTTAGGTTCGATAATCCTGCTCGAAAGAGTCGTTGTACTACTAGAATGACCACGTGCACTTGCTTGTGCTTTTGGATGCAACAACGATCAAGAATCTCAACTAGCACATCCTCATAAGTGAAACTATTCTTCACATCCACACTTTCCAATGGTACTATAAATGCTGGATTACCCACACACTTCTTCAACAATAAAATGTGAATGACCGGATGCACCGCTGCTAGTTCTGCTGGCAACTATAATTCATAAGCCACTTTACCAACTATTTTGAAGATCCTGCAAGGGCGTATATATATAAGACTGAGCTTCCCTTTCTTGCCAAATATCATCACCCCCTTCATAGGTGACACTTTCAGGAAAACCCAATCATAAATTTGGAACTACGACTCCCTTCTTCTTACATCTGCATAGGACTTCTGCGACTCTGGGCTATGTTAAGTCTATCTCTGATGAACTGAACTTTTTCCATAGCATCATGAATCGAATCTGGACCTATCAAGGCTGCTTCACCTACGTCAAACCAACCAACTAGGGATCTACATCTACGCCCATATAATGCCTCATAATGGGCCATCTGAATACTGGAATGGTAGTTATTATTTGGGTGAACTCATAAGAGGAAGGTGATCATCCCAACTACCCTTGAAGTCGATCACGCAAGATCTCAACATGTCTTCTAAGGTCTGAATGGTACGCTCTGCTAAACCATCCGTCTGTGGATGAAATGTTGTGTTGAGATTTACTTGAGTACCAAAACCTTTCTCAAATGACTTTTAGAAATGAGAGGTAAACTGAGGACCTCTATAGGAGATAATAGACAAGGGAACCTCATGCAATCTGCCTATCTCATTAATGTAAAGCTTGGCGTAGTCCTTCGCCGAATCTATAGTCTTGACTACTAGGAAATGAGCGAACTTAGTAACTCTGTCCACTATCACCCAAATGAAGTCATGATGTCTGCGCGTACGAGGTAAAACTGTAATGAAGTCTATGTTTATAACTTCCCACTTTCATGTAGGAATATTGATCTCTTGAATCATACCTCCTGATTAGGGAACTTAGCCACCAAATATGCTATATCCCTTTACATACCAATCCACCAAAAAGCTTCCCGCAGATAACGGTATATCTTAGTGGCACCTGGATGAATACAAAACCTGGAGTAATGGGCTTCTGTAAGGATCTGTTGTCTCAACTCATCCACCTTAGAGGCACACAAACGGCCCTGATAGTGAAGCACATCATCTCCCCTTTGGGAGAAAACCTCAACTCTCTACTGATGAACTGCACCATTTAGTTGAAGCAATATAGGATCACTACCTTGTTTTTCCTTAACCTCCGCTACAAATGAAGATTCTGACTCATTCTAAACTATCACATCATCACCTGATATGTTCATAAGCCAAACTCCTAAGAGAGCAAGCCGATGAACATCTTTTGTTATTTATTTCCTGTCTTTCTCAACATGCGCTACACTACCCATAGATAGTTTGCTAAGAGCATCAACTACTACATTGGCCTTACTAGGATGGTAAAGCACATTCATATCATAGTCCTTGAGGAACTCAAGTGATCTCCTCAGGTGAAAATTCAACTCCTTCTGGGTGAACACATACTTAAGACTCTTATGGTCTGTGAACACATCTAAGTGAACACCATACAACTAATGTCTCCAAATCTTTAGTGCAAATACTACGACTGCAAGCTTGAGGTCATGAGTCAGATAGTTTTTCTCATGCACCATAAGCTTTCTAGAAGCATATGCTATAACATTACCTCTCTGCATCAACACACAACCTAGGCCGACTCTAAATGTATCACATTAGATCACATAACCGTCTGAATCCTCTAGTAGAGTCAAAATAGGAATGGTAGAAAACCTAGATTTTAGTTCTGACAAGCTCTTCTGACAATCATCTGACCAGTGAAACTTAACCTTTTTCTAAGTCAACTTAGTGAACGTACCCGTTTTCAACCGCGACTCCCAAAATCAAACCCGCAGCCCCCGAAAACAAAATCAAACAATATAAAAAATAAATTAAGCCCAGACCCATATGACCCATGTCACCGGGGTACTCAGACTTCCCCCAATTTTGCCAAAATTGGCCATTTGATGACTTTAGCCCTTAAGAATGATGTCAAACACTCCATCATTGGGCAAAGCACGTCATTTAGCATAATTTGGGTTACTCAGACTTCACCCGACTAGACCCAGCAACATTTTAACGCAACCCACAAGTGTATGATCAATTTAAAAGCACAAAATTTGGGAAATCAACCATTTAGGTAATCTTAGCGCAATTACAATAGGCAACACGCTGAGTGGTTACTTTTCTCACCGAGTTTTATAGGACCTCCAGCTAATTTGAGGGTCCAAACGGCAGAGAAAGTTGGGCCCGCCGACCTGTTCTGGGAGTCGCCGACTTCTCCATGGGCCCACTGAGTTTTACAGACTTCAACTTGATATTTTTCTGAGTCCAATGGCGATCCAAGTTGGGCTCGCCAACCTCTTCCACGAGTAGCCAGCTGGATTCTTGGCTCGCCAACATGCATATTTCAAACACATTACTCTTTTTCACCTGCACAATCAACACAAGTTATTCAAAAACAAAACAAAAAACAATAAAACTTGGGTTTCCTTCCCAGAAGCATCTTAGTTAATGTCGTGGCACGACGCAAGCACCAAATCAAGTTTCATTCTTTAGGTTTGCCATAGTGCCACTAGGAAACCCTCCTTGTTGTCTCGAGTAGAGACAAGACAACATATTACCCATTTGGGTCTCCAATAGCTGAATAGATATGAAATGGGAAGTAGTCATCTGATTAGGATCGAAACATTCTCTTTTATCTCATTCAACACTCTATCGTGTTTTTTTACTTTGTGGAGAATGAGTGAGACTATCTCATCTATTTGTCCACCGTCATAATCCTTGGGCTTTCTATGCTCATGAGGAGGACTATACCTATCTTTATTTTTGTACAGTACTTCAAACTCCATGATCATTTTGGCCAAGAGATCTAGATGAGTCAACAGTCTGGCCAAATTCTGGTCCTTCTCTTTCTCTTTGTTGGGCTTAGTCATGTGATCGAAGAGTTGGGCTCTATTGCATAGAGTTGTCGTATTACACCATCCAAAGAAAGTTGGCCAGCCACTCCTCTATTCTTAGGACCAAGAAATCTATAGAAACATTCCAATAGCATCTTATCTGGGATTCCATGAGTTGGGCACTACATCAATTGTGTCTTAAATCTCAGCCACTACTCATGGATTGTCTCACCCTCCAAGTGCTTGATATTTAGGAAGTTATTCCTAAGAATTATCATCTTTGAAGGAGGGTAGTCCACTTGGTCACCTTTGCTACCAGATATGCTCATTTCCTCTGTTAAACAAGTAACACAAAAATCAAAACTAAAAATAAGTATATTCAACCATGACTAACAAGAACACATTTCAACTTCACCAAAATAATCTCAAACAACACCACACCCTGGCAGCAGCGCCATTTTGATTAATAACGTTTCAAAGACACTTCATCCAATTCTAATCGTCAACGATCGTTAATCAGTAAAAGCCCAACTAAATAAGTTGGTGTCGAATCCTAGAGGGAGCAATACGTGTTTCAGATTCAATTAGGAAGTATGAACATGATCAAATCATTCATAGGAATAAAAATTATCGAATAAATATATCATTCAAATTATGGGGTTACACGAATGTCAAATGGGGGGGGGGTTGGTTTTGATTATCAACAACAAACAACAGTAACAACAATACGAAATAACAATAATGAGACGGGTTCTTAGGATGTGATCGATTATAGGCTAATATTGACAAATGGGCAATTGCAACTTTTAGTAAATAGCTAGATATTAGTGAGTAGGCAAGGCTATAGTGGATGTAAATTTTCTCTCAAACAATTTACCCCGAATCAACTGATTTCTCTCGAACATCAACAAGCATGCAAAATAAGACCAGCCCACACCTTAATCCATTCACTCTCTCGAGCTAAATGTGTGGGATTGGGTTTAGGATTCACTCTCTCTCGCTGAACCGAGGTCAACCCAATACCCATAAACCATCAGTCAATAATTTTAGTTCTAAAACCTCTCTCTCGAGCAAGCCAAGAACACAAACATAGAACTGCATTCGCAACTACAATTCTTAAATTAAACCACAATGAATGATTGAACTAACTTCTCAATAGCATTTAAACTAACAATTAGCAATATCCATAAGCTAAATTAGACCATTATCACATAATTACACCCCAAGAATTGGGGTTTAGCTAGACATTATAAAAAGGTAAAAACCGTTACCAAATTGATTATCCATCAATTGGGTAAGAGTGATTTCATCCTTACAATGCTCTAATTTGAAGATTCTCAAAGACTCACTTCCAATTTCTCAATAGTGAATTTCTTTAATCCTTCAAAGCTAAGAAAAACTAGAGAAAACTATCTCCGGGTGCTCAAAATTTAACAATAATGTCTAAAGATAGATAAAAGCTTATGAAAGATAAGTGTTCAAAAATTTATTTATAGTCACCAAAAACAAGCTACGAAAGCTCATTCGGAAAAGTAAGTCGGGCTCACTGAACCACTCAGCGAGCCGCCCTTTGATCACATCCATCGCACTTCTGCCTTGACATTTAGCTTCCTCAAGGCCTGTAACTTTGGGCAATCTATCACTGCATCGTGGAACCGCTAGATGATCTGTCGACTGCTCCTTTCTCTCACCGAATTGGTTTCTTTCATTAGGGCTTGGCACACTGGAACTTTAGGCGGTCAGATGAGCAACTCGGTGACACACCGAGTGCTGGTGGTGATCCTCAAGCTCGCCCATCTTCGTTTTTTCAGCCTGTTTTGTTCTTTTTTGCTTGTTAGTATCCTTTCTTTGTTCCTTAATACATATAACTGAAAATCAAGGGTTTTACATCTATTATTGGCACAAATTAAGCATTTGTTGACACTAAATCTATATAAACAAAGCCCTAAATGAGTCTAAATCTTAGGCTCATAACCTACCTTTCCAATCCTGTAGAAATGTGGAGCATAGAACACTAGCTGATGAAGGTGCTGGGGCTGAAGATCTTTGCTGAAACTGCGAGCGATTTCCACCACCCGATTCCTGCTGAGAGTACTCATAGTTACCTATCCTAGCCTTTTTGTTATCCTTAGCATGTTCCTTAAGCTTATCTCCCTCAACCTACTGACCATGAGTCATAAGCCTAGAGATGTTCATGTCTTCGAGCAACATAGCAATTTTTCACTCTATTTTCACCAACTGAAACACACCAAATAGGAACATACTCATTTTTGCCCTGGAATCGGCAACCATATGTGGAGTATACCTCTATAGATGGGTGAACTTATGTGCATACTCTTGGACTAACATAGAACCTTGTCTCAAATTCATGAATTCATGAGCCTTTCCCTCCCTCAACTCTCTCGGGAATAACCTGTCCAGTAAAGCTACGATAAAACACTCCCAGCTCATATGAGCGGCATTATCACCCCTATTTTCTTTCGACTATGTAAACCATATGTGAGACACATCCTTAAGCTGGTAGGACGCCAACTCCACCCTATCATTTCCAGTCACTTGCATCACTCCAAATATTTTCTTGATTTTATCAATGAAGTTCGGGGGATCCTCACCAACTTAAGACCGTAGAAACTCTGGAGGATTCATCCTAACAAAATCACGAACCCTAGCTGCCACTTATCCACCACTAGCATTTGCAGGAACTGGAACCCATTGATTGTTCTGGTTGGCCACACTCTAGGCTAAAATTTGAATAGTGTTCCGAAACTCTGCAGTCGAAATGTCCTAATCTGGGATTGGAGGAAATGCATCAGCATTGCATGCATTAGCATTCCTTGTGTAAGCTCTACGAAGAGGCGTGATCTGAAACACATAACATCGAGTTAGAAAAGAGATCATACGTACGCACGATAAAAATAATAAGAAGGTGAAGTTTTTTCTAAAACACTTTGTAGCCTCCTCCTCATAGGTGTGGCGCGCTTCATAATCATGAAAGGTATTCTACTTAGTGCAAATTTTCAGACATCCTAGGACTCTTGAACCTAGTGCTTTGATACCAAGTTTGTCATGCCCAAAGGCTACCCCCTAGACGTAAAATGGGATATAGGATCACGAGTGATCCCAAGCTAACCCTGCTGGCATATCACATACGTACTAAGATAACTGAAATGAGAAAATTATGTGTGGAAGCTTAAAACAGGACATAAAAGGGAATGACGGGGAATACCCATTCTAAGTCTGAATATATAAAACTGAGAGTTCAATAACAACTGAAAGTTCATACTCAAACATAAAACTGAATCTAACTATGCCTGAATGAAAGCCTCTAACTGACTAGAGATGTTAGGACATCCCCCCAGCTAACTCTAGCAAAACCGAAACTGAAAGATTGAATGTAAAAATGAAATATGTCCATCATCATCGAAGAATGAGGACTCATCACTAATACTGCTGAACTGGAGATCGGGAACCGATCTATGCGTGATCTGAATGCTGAGGAACTGAACCTACATCATGAGAAGATGTAGCGCAGAGTATATGTCAGTACTTGAAAGGTACTGAGCATGCAGGATAGGATAAAACTGAACAACATATACCTAACTGAACAAAGCAATCAGATCAATGATATAATCTGAACATGATGTAAATAGTGAAATATACTGAATACTGAGCTAACTGAATGCAATGACCAATTACATAACATACAGAGACCGAATACTGAACTATAACTGATAACCTGGTCAATGCACTAGAATCTGACTATGAAATCTACTGTTAACTGACATAAAAACACGAGAGCAATCTTTAGAGTACGATGTATCGCCCCATCGAGAGGACCCAATATACCTTGCCAGGGTATAAAGGCATGACTATCATGATCACTAAATATGTTGCCCACGGAGGGGAGTTATCCTATAGGGGCACATAATTCAGGGACTATGAGGGTGACTGACCCTTAGTCCACTCGGTATTAAACCTACTCCCAACTGATTATGTAAGTAACACATTATAACTGAATTTCTATAACACTGAATAGCTCAAAATACTGACATGCTAACTCAAAATGCAACATTAATAATTAAGTGATAATGAAACATTTCTAATTGGAGCATGTATAACTGAATAAACTGACCTAGCAAGTGTAATTCATGAACAAAACGAATCTACACAACTAGGGTTCTTAGTTTCATGCAAGAAGAAAAGCAACAATATCTCAAAATCATGATAATATGATTAGGATTAGTGTAACAGCTGAATCACAATAATAATATGAAGTTCTAGAAACCCTAGGTCTAAACATGATATAGAGATTCAAGAATCTAACTGAATTCTAGTGACCTAATGGGTGAAAGCAACCCACTAGTGAAATCCCACATACCTCGTGAGAAATTTCACTGAGAAAACTTTTGATTTCAGGACTGGAACTGGAGGAAACCTCGTTGCGTTCTTGGAGAGGGTTGGTTGACTCTTTCTCCTCTTTTTCGTTCAACTTGGATGAATTTTGGAGAATGAGTTGACCTAGGTAAAGTCTAATTAAGTTACTAGGCTAAAACTTACCAAAAGACGTAGTTTAGGGGTTAAACGACGTAGTTTAGGTCTCCAACTCATAAGAAAAAAACCAAAATGACCCTGACATAAAAGTTGTCAGGTCCAACCGAAGGACTTGACCGACAGACTATCGATGGATCTAATGTCCGTCCTGGTGAACCATCAACTGGCTTCTTAGAGGGGGTCCTGAGGGGTCTAAAACACGGGCATCGACCACAGACCGTGGTTTGACCTACAATGCATAGGTCCGGCCGTGGGTCAACCCTTAGAATAATTTTTTAGGTTTTCTAGGGAGGGCTGTAGGTGGCCAACCACGTACCCCACCTACGGTTCGTGGGTCTGCCTACGGTCCATGGGTGATTCCCATTGGTGGCACCTGCAACTTCTGATTTTCTGCAATCTAGTATTTCTAGCATACAGGGTGTTACAATGGCCAAGGCCAAGTGTGAATGAAAACATGTGTATTTTAATTAGATAAATGATTCTTGAAATTAAGTTGCGGAAGCACAAATGCTAGTATTAGTGATGCTAGGTCTAGTATAAGCATGATGAATTGTTCGAGGACAAAAAAAGGTCTAAATTTTGTGGTGATCTTAGGCTTATTTATATGCCTAGGAGCCAAATAACACCATCATTTTAACTATGTTCTAGAACAAATATCGGAGTTTTAATAGGATTTGAGTCATATATTTCATTTTCACTAACCATTGTAATTAGTGGTTGTAGGTTGGGAAAAAAAGGAGAACACAAGCAAAAAAATAGAAATTGTGAAATGAAGAGCGGGTCCATGCGCGATAGCATAATAATGTGCCAAATAAAAGTGGAAGCCATTATGAGGTGAAATATGAGGCAGTGCACCCTCTCCGTGTCGTGGAGAGAGAATTAATTGTTTTCTCCACATTTTCGAGTTGAGACAGAAGAGTATGTATTCTCTCTTTGTCGCAGAGAGGAGGAATGCATTTGAAGCTGAAACAAAAATTTGTCTCCGCGTCGTAGACCTGGGCTCCAGTCTTCTTCCATTTTTCCTAAATTATATATTGACTCGGATTTTATTTTATTATTTATACTTTTTCCGGGTTTTGAAGAATAGCGACTTTTGGAGTTGTTTCATGTATTATTAGGGTTCATTTCTAAACTTTAATTTATCCAATCTCTTTTATGTTAATTGAATATCACAAAATTGAGAATCATATTATGATTAGCTAAATTTCCTCATTCTCAGGCTGTGGCTACATGATGAGTGTATTTAATTAACTTTGATGGATTGATTTTGACTATCATTTGAATTACTCTTTTACTCTTAATTTAGTATTTTGTGATTGGTCATTATTGAAGTAAATGTATTGTTCGAATTTAACATTTGAGAGGAATAAGAGGATAGAAAGAGGGGCAAAAGAAGAATGTTCTTCTCTATGTTTAGGGTTGATTTGTATCGAGAATAGGGGTATACCTAGAAACTGTCCTTGTTTAATGATAGGATGAAAACGTAATGCTCGGTAATTGGCTTAGTCTATCCCATCTAAACAATGTAAGTAGGCAGCCAATTACCATATGCGATTAAAGGTCAGTAGGCCATGATCATACATTTAACCCTGTAATCTGTGATTCAATAATCGATTGACATCCATTAAATGAGATAATTTGCATGAATCTATTGGAAGTTGGAGCCCTGGAATTTTCCCAATCATTAGTATACATATTTTATTATTATTCATTTTAATAAAGTAAATTCTTTTGTCACTCTTAAATAAATAATTAGACTAGTATAATTTTGTAAGAATAACTAATCAACAAGTTCTTTGGGTTCGATAATCTGGCTCTTGTAGAAAAATTATATCACTTGCACAACCATGTACACTTGTGTGTGCATTTGAGAGCAATAGTACTTCAAAAGATTCTCAGATGAGAGTAGGGTTTGGTATCGCAACAATATTTCGACCAAAGTTGGAGTATTTTACAGACCCTTTTCCCTTTTAAAATTAAGTAATTAACCTCTTAATAGCTTATAAGTGATATTTTTCAAATAAAAGTTAATCCTATAATGTTTCTCAAACAATACAAGGTATACTGACACTGTTAATGGAGGACTTTCAATTAACAATAATAAACGCATAGTTGAACAAATAGAGAAGAAAAAATAGGTCGGTTATAATTAAACACTACTAAAAACTAGAAAACATATCCGCATTAATCAATTTAGAAAAGATTGTTTAAAATACAATTTTTTTCAACCAAATATGATAAAAAATTCTTCATGTTTATGCATAAAAAACAATTATAAATATTCACAAAATCCTTATCATATAATTATTTTATAAAAAATAGAGTTAGCTTATTCATATTCTTTTTATTATTATATCTTCTTTTTAAAATGAAAATATATAAAATCATTTCCATTTTTAAATAGGAATTTGTGTATGGTATTCTAATAGTGGTAGGTTTGTTTCTTTCATTAGATAGTACAAAATATTTGTTTCCCAAGAAATTATTACATTAAAAATAAAAGAATAAGAAGAAACGAAACTAAACATTTTAAAGGAAATAATAATTATAAGTAGAAACATTATAATTCAACGGGATTACTCCTCCTCAACTGGATAGTTAAAAGGTATCTACTACATATTCTTTTTATTATAACCCTTTTTCTTAGTTATTTTCCGATGGAAAGAATTAAGTTAACTAAGCACTGCCTCTTCCTCTTTGATACCACCACCAGGGTATATATATATATATATATATATATATATATATATACTTTAATGAAATCAAGTAGTAAACACAAATTAGTAGTTAAAAACAGGGGGTATGAAAGTAAAAGGGTAGTCACTTCTAAATAATTTACCTTTTTGGGTATAAGTGTTCTTTTCCGAATCTTTTATAGGATGAATCAAACAATCAATATAAAGCTGAAAATAAGCACGCTGATATGGCATAGCTCATTAACTAGTATTGCTATTTTTCTATTTTTGCATAATTTTGAATTTTTTCCTTCATTTTCTGTTAAAAAAATCCTGCAAAAAATTACTCTCTTTCCTTATTATTAGCATTTATTTATTTTATTTAAAATAACTTTTCGTTAAATGTAAAAACTCAGTACCACTTAAACATAAAATACTAAATTTATGATTTTTAAAATTTTTAATATATGTTTTTCAATTATAATTTTGCATTTAAAATTGTTTGCTAGTTTTTATAAAATAAAAAATAAAAAACAAAATTATCGGATGAACAACAAATATTTTGAAAATAATAATAATTTATGTGAGAGTCTCACTGTATTTTTGAATAAAAACTATTGAAGGAAGCCTGAAGATTGATGGAACATGTCGAAGGAACAGGTCCATCAAAACAGGCTGACGAGTTAGAATTAAAGTCATACTAGGACAAAGACTACAAAATCCTTAATTGTGTACGACTAACCTACTAGATCATGTAGGAGGTTAAAGTCGACTAGGATATCATGTATATAATATATATTTTTGTTGTAGTAGGATTCCTAGTAAAGCTAGAATAAGACTCTTCTCCTATATAAGGAGCTTGTAACTCAACATTATTTTTCATCAATACAATTCTTGATTTCTCCATACTTACGTGAGATTCATAAATGGTATCAGAGAAATAAAGTTTTTCACTCTTTAACGTATTAGATAAAAACCAAAACAACCACATTATCAAGCCGTAATGGTCCCTTCTACCAACACTCTTTCGACCTTTTCACTTCATCATCATATTTCGTCCTGCTGCATTAAACTTAAGCCAACGAACTATCTTATATGGAAGACACAAATGTCTCAGTTGATTCAAGTGAAGAGAATAACCTATCTCATCACAGTACCACCTAAAGGTACCTGTTCCACTAGACAGACTACTGAGATAACTGTGGTAGGAGAGAATGGGGTAGAAGACAACAACATTGTTGATGACTGGGAGGAGAAGGATGTGTTGCTAAGGAGTTGGATCTTAGTCACCTTGACAGAAGAAAGCATGTACATGATCGTAGGCTGCTCAACTGCCAAGGAGATGTGGGAATGCTTGGAAGAAACTTCAAGAAACAAAAGATAAGGAGTTCCATCTCAAAAAGCAACTTCAAAGTGTGAAGCTAGGAACCAAAACAATTGACGAATAGTTTAGCTTATCCCGTATTCCTATCACATACGAAGAACCCTATCTCCTTGATTAGTACTCTTTGCATTTTTGTTGTTTTTTCTTACTTGTGAAAAAAACTCCCATTGTTAATTGACACTTTTGTGTCACCCCTTTAATTTAATATGTTTGTATTCCACAATGTTTTCAGCTATGACTAATTAGAACTTAATTTTATTTTTATACTAATTCTCAAAACCACTCCCTGTAGGAATGGTCCCAACTCCTGGTTGGGTTATTATAATATTGTACGATCGTAGACACTTGCATTGGAAGTTGTGTCTTGATTACACAAACATCACTTCTTCTTCTTCGTCTTTTTGTTCTTCTCCTTCTGCTTCTCCTTCTCCTTCTTCTTCTTCTTCCATTTTAAATTTTTTGGTGTCATTTATTATCATTGAGTGAGTTCGAAATTTAGCGGAATATGAGGTACCACTATTCTAATAAATTAAATTGTTCTATCGTACGAGGGTATATTCCTTAACCTCGAGTACTTGAGGAAAATAATTATGATCATATAATAATAATTATTTTTTCTTAGTATTTATAGTAGTATGTAATGTTCCAATATATGAAGTTAACATGATGTAGTCTAAATTCATTTTTTTTTGTTAACAATTTCTCTTGTGATGTAGATATATACTTCTGAACATCTTTGTTTAAAATTCTTAGACTTTTCAAGAGTTAGAAAATTGTCACGATTTTTTTTTTATGATCAAGACAAAAGAATGACTTTATTTATCAATGCTACTTATGAGATTTAGATTGTCAGGCTGTTTGCTTTAAAATACTTATTACTATATAAACATTGCCCTTTTATTTTATTGATTTACTATTTCTGAATATCTAAGTATTTTCGACGAAGAAATGTGTATATGACTTGTAATAACGCCAGTTGAAGTTTGTATTAGTTTAATTTTTATTGTGGTCTAAATGTTTTTGTTTTTGTTAACAATTTCTCTTGTGATGTAGATATATGCTTCTGAATATCTTTTTTCAAAATTATTTAACTTCTCAAGAGTAAGAGAATGACTTTATTTATCATTACAACTTATGTGATTTAGATTATTAGAAAGTTTGCTTCAAAATATTTATTACTATATACACATTGCTCTTTTATTTTATTGATTTACTATTTCTTAATATTTCAGTATTTTCAACGAATAAAAGTTCATATGACTTATAATAACGCCGGTTGATGCTTTTATTAGTTAAATTTTATTGTAGTATAAATTCATATATCCCTAACTTAGGTTGTGACATTTTCGATGAGTTGTGACTTTTCTGATAAGTTGTGACGTTTTTCAAAAGGTTGTGATATTTTGATGAGTTGTAACTTTTTCAAAGAGCTGTGACTTTTTAAAATCGGTGTGACTTTTTAATAAGTTGTGACTTTTCCAAAGGGTTGGGATTTCTTGGAAAGGTCATGACGTTTAAGATAAGACAAAAAAAATATTTGCTCATACTACCCTTTATTGACTATAAATAGAGGGGTTTCATCTCATTTTTCAACCACATTTTTCTAATCATCATCATCATCTTCTTCTTCTCCTCCTCCTCTTCCTCCTCCTCCTTCTTCTTCTTCTTCTTCTTCCATTTTAAAAACTTTCATGTGATTTATTGTAGTTGAGTGAGTTTGAAGTTTAGCGGAATATGAGGTACCACTATTTCGATGAAGTAAATTTTTCTATCATAAGAGGGTATATTCCTTAACCTGGAGTACTTGAGGAAAATAATTCTGATGATCTAATAATTAATTTTTTGCTTAGTATATATAGTAGTATGTAATGTTCCAATATATGAGGTTAACATAATGCAGTCTAAATTCATTTGTCTTTGTTAACAATTTCTCTTCTGATGTAGATATATGCTTCTGAATATTTTTTTTTAAAATTATTAAACTTCTCAACATTTAGAGAATTGTGCTCAAGGCAAAAGAATGATTTTATTTAACAATGCCACTTTTGTGATTTATATTATCAGGTTGTTTTCTTCAAAATAATTATTACTATATAAACATTGCCCTTTTGTTTTATTGATTTACTATTTCTTAATATTTAAGTATTTTCGACAAAGAAAAGTTTATATGACTTGTGATAACGCAGTTGAAGTTTGTATTAGTTTAATTTTTATTGTAGTCTAAATTCATTTGCTTTTGTTAACAATTTCTCTTGTGATGTCGATATAGGCTTCTGGATATCTTTTTCCAAAATTATTCAACTTCTCAAGATTTAGAGAATTGTCACGATTTATTTTTCAAATTCCTAAGACAAGAGAATGACTTTATTTATCAATGCTACTTATGTGATGTAGATTGTCAGGAAGTTGCTTCAAAATAGTTATTACTATCTAAACATTGCTCTTTTGTTTTACTGATTTACTATTTCTTAACATTTAAGTATTTTCAATGAATAAAAGTTCATATGACTTGTAATGATGCAGTAAAAATTTGTATTAGTTTAATTTTAATTGTAGTATAAATTTATTTGTTTTTGTTAACAATTTCTCTTGTATATATGTTTCTGAATATATTTTTCCAAAATTATTAAAATTCTCGAGAGTTAGAGAAATGTCGAGATTTGTTTTTTTATGCGTAAGCCAAAACAATGACTTTATTTATAAAGGATACTTATGTGATTTAGATTGTCAGGAAGTTTGCTTCAAAATAGTTGTTACTATGTAAACATTGCCCTTTTGTTTTACTAATTTACTATTTCTTAATATTTCAGTTTTTTCGACGAAGGAAAGTTCATATTACTTCTAATAACGCCAGTTGACTTCTGTATCAGTTTTATTTTTATTATTCATTCAATAGCTAATTTTTATGATATATATATTTTTATTAATGCAGATATATATATATATATATATATATATATATTTATATATATATATATATTTGGATAGGTATTTATATATGTCACGAATGTATTATCAAGTTAACAAGATCTTCTAACTTCTAAATATATTATTTTAAAATTTTCATGACAAAACTTCATGCAATAATGACTTCCCAAAAATATTTGTAAATTTGTTGCCAAACACATGGCAAAACTTCATCCATAATTGACTTGTAAAAAAGATTTAGAAGTTTCGGATCAAACATATGGCAAAATTTTACCAAAAAATTATTTGTCCAAAATATGTTGAAATATATGGTCAAACGCTAGCCTAGCATTAGGTAAGTTGATCAACAATATTTTACCTATTTAAATTTAAAGTTCATATCTCATTACAAATATTATATAAATTTCATTTTGCTTCTATAATTATTTTTCATGAAATTTTTTTGATTTAATTACAATATTAGGTTAGAAAGTTAATGCTTCGTTGTAAAAAATAATTGTGATGCCTATAAATAATCATAATATTTCATTTCTTATAAACATCCTTTATTCAAAAATATTGATCAATACGTTATATAAATGAAGGTGTTAATATGTGACATTTCAAAACTTGTACGAAAGGCTAGTGAATTTGATGTTTATGTTGGAATAATATTTTTTTCATCAAATGGTATTATTTACAATGTTATAAAATATTATAGTGTGGATCTCCACTACACCAAGAAGTTACTCTCACTCATTATCTCCATAACTTTCCTCCATTATGAAGATAATCATAACCTCCATAACCTCCAACTTTATAACCATTAGTCTTGTAACATTTCACTTCCATAACCTCCTCCATTATATTCATGTTAATGACATATTTATGACTAACCTTTTGTATGCCTCTATGTTACACTATAAATAGAGGCATAAGGGTTCATATTGTATACACTTGAAGACTTGGAATAATAAGAAAAATTCGCATCTCTTGTCTCCCTATTTCTATTGCTGTCATCTTCTATATTTCTTGTCTTATTTTACTTTAGTTTTACAATACATTATCAGCACGAATGTTCTACCATTGTAGGATTGAAGCAAAGTAAACAAAAGAAGGTAAAATAATTATGTTTATTTTTCTCTCGGGAACAAGGTAAGTTATTGTGGAATCTATTTTATATTTTACTTGTGAACAAGGTGAATGATTAATATTATTTTTAATGTGCTTTTTTTTACCTATGACTATATATACTTTCTTTTGTATGTGAAAATTATTTTATATTTATTTATGATTATGCTCGCTGTTTTGGTTATTACATAAGCTTTGAATTTATTATGTTTTGTGTGTGAATATTATTTTAGTGTGATTGGAACTATTATTTCCTTAGTGTACAATTGATTCTTTGATATATAACGGTAATTCACTAGCTTAATTAATGTGCACCAAACATAATATAATATAATGTTATATGTAACACTCTGTTTTGACAAGTTCAAGATATTAGTACATACTTTGTTGAGAATATTTTTATTGTGTTTCTTTTACTCTATATTTATTTGTGCATGTTAATCGCAAAGTGACAATATTTTTTTAACGCTCAATGGTGAGTCCTATTATATTTGGCTTATTATTTCATTGATTGAGGGTAAGATGAAGGATTCAAGTCCTATCGCACCAAGAGGGTAATACATCGGGTGAGAGTCCTCGTGCATCAAGAAAATAAAATATTGGGTTGGGTCCCAACAAATAATGACCTAAAATGCCTTCTTATGGGTAAGACGTTGGGTTCAAGTCCCAACATTATATAATGACGATGTAATGATGACTGGGCAAATTGATATGCTCTTGATAAAAGTCATGAAATTTTTCCAATTGATTTGCTCCATTCTCTTATGTGAATGTGGTAGCAGGATATAATGTCTCTGAAAATGAAAAGTAGTTAAATGTATGAATATGAGTATGATAAAATGTTAATGGTCAATTGTGGTAATTAAAAGGAAGAACATTATGGGTTCTGAAGATGATCCTTCAAATGTGAAGGTAATTTTTTTACCATCAAAGTGGTATGAAAGGTTATTGGTCACATTGGGTTGGTGCAACCCAATTTGAAAGTTTTGTAAATCCTCCATCATAATAAAGAAATACAAAGTGGTAGTACATTTAGTACTTTTAAAGTGATGTTGAGGTGGGTCAAATAAATTTGATAATATCAAAGTATGACTAATAAAAACTTATGGAAATGTACAAATGGTTATGGTCATTTCTTGAAGAGAATGTGACTTGTGTTCGTTTTGATAAGGGCATGTTCATGTATGGTTAGATAAATGTCACATCTCACCTCTACGGGAGGTTTGAGATATTGTATTTTTTTTTTTTGACATGAATGGTCATTTTGGTCATATACTTTAAGTACTACACAAATATTGTGGTATGTTTTATTTTGAACTGTTGGAGGACAAAAGAAATTAATAATTCTTTCCTATAAAGGTTGAGGCCATGACCAAAATAAATATTGTTGTGTGGCAACACAAATTTATCATTGGTTGTCAAGAAATATGTCTTGCATGTGATAATTTTAAACATGACAATAATAATAATTTTCTCCTTGAAGGAGATGGTTACCATAAGAATGGTTGTGTGAAATTTGTGGCAGTACACAAAATTAATTGAAAGTTTTCGGAAGGACTAATTTGTTACTATCCAGAAAATGAAATAATTCATAATATTGAGGTAGTAGCAAGTCTCAAAAGAAACTTTTTTAAGTTTCGGAGGAATTGAAAAGAAAAATTATTATATTGAGACTGTAAATTATTAAAAGATTAAATATCTTCAGATTACTACAATCAAAGCGGGTTATGAATATTTATGTAAAAGGTTACCCGCCTTTCTCTTGTTTGTTGTACAAAGATATGGGCTTGATGAAGGAATCACATGCAAAAGTAAACTAGAAGTTTACTAGAATAAATATCAGTTGGCATAACCGATTGACCATTCTGGTTAAGATGTGATGCAAAAGAAATTGAGAATTCACGTGACTATGTTTGAAGAAATAAAAGTTTCTTCAAAAATTCTCTTGTGTTGCTTGTTCTCGTGATAAAATGATCATTGTACCAGTTAAGGTTGGGATTGTATTCCCTAAAATTATTTGGAACATATAAAAAGGTTAATATGGGCTGGTGCACCTGCCATGTGGACGACTTACTATTATGATTTAATAGATGCATCTATGGTATGGTCACATGTGCATTTGTATCAACTTACAAATTGGTTTTTGTAAGGTTGTTTGCTCAAATTATTAAATTAAGAGCAGAGTTCCAAACTATAAAATTATATTGATAATACTGGTTAGTTTAACAGAAATTGTTTGCCTCCAATTATAGCTAGACCATTGATTATGAGAAAAAATCTGTCAAATAAAATTTGGTATGAGATGAGTTTATTTAACATGTATGCATCAAGCCAACAAGGTTCTCCCATCACAATTGGTTTAGGGTCACGAACCAAATAATTTCCATCTAAAAATTTGATGTGTGCACATATGATTTAATTGCTCCACCACGCACAAAGATGGATCCCCAAATAAGGTTGGGGTAAATGTTAGATTTCCTAACATTAGGGGGAGATGTGTTTAGCAACTGAAAATTATGTGTGAGGTGAATTATCTAGATCCTCGTTAAAAAATGTGAACTTGAAGTTCAAGAGATAATTCATTTGCAAAATGTTGCAAATAATTCGCCAGATGTATTTGCTTACCAAATATTTTAATTAAGCTACAAATGCTCCAAAAAATAGTCCTTGAAGGAAAGAGTCTATGGTATGCCAGAAGCGTGATAGACCAATCGATTCCAAACGTAAAACTCTTTGAGGAAGGAGAGGAGTAAATTGTCAAAATAGTCATGATAATGAGGTAAGTGCTTTGAAAGAGCACTATGACGTAACACTTCATAAAACTTTATCAAAGGTTCAGGTACCTGAGAATAATGAAAAATGAAGAGATCTCGATAAGTTATGTCGAATTGGAATCAAATTAAAATGACCGTCGACGGTATCTTTGATATGAAGTAGCACTCAATGCTATAAGTGGTTACGAGGATCTTAAATTCAAATATGTCATATAATGTGGATAGATAAATGATTGTCCAAATAAAATGCACTATTCAAGTATATTTTGTTTCACTTAGAAAAATGATATTTTTGAACTTATAGTTCATAGATCAAAATTTATGTCAGTGGGGTACAAATGAATCACTCTGTGAAAGTATAACCGTAAGATATAAAGTACAATTTGTGCCTCGAGGCATAAAGGGTTTTCGCAGAAGTCCTGACATTATTAAATGGAGATATATTGGATGTAATGAGACTTATTTCAGTCTATGGTAATAGATGAAATACTTGAATATGTATAATGACTGATTATCATGTCTAACTAGATGATGAAAGTTATATCAAAATTCTTGAAGAATTTAAAAGGTGTTACAATAATTTCATTGAGTACCCAATGGTTCTGAGATTTCTTAACACAGAGAAAGAATCTTTTCAACCTCATGAAAATTATTTAAAATGCCATGTATTAGTGCAATTGGTGCACTTAAAGATTGTTAGTTATGGAAATGCTAGAAGATTATTTGATATATATATATATATATAAATTTATGTGAGGGGATTGTCATATTATCATTCAAGTTATGCCAAGAAACTAACAAAGCAAGTGACTCAACACATAGAAGATTTTTGATTTTCTTTCAGAAAAAAGACGAGCTTCAATAAAATTGAAATGATCAATTCCCAAGTCAAAAATGATTTTATTATGTAGATGCATAATATTTATTTGATCTGCATAAAGCTCGATCGTAAATGGACTATTTATTTACATATGGAGGCACAACAAAATCTTGGCATTTGAAGAATCAAATCATGCAGAAATAATATTGATTTATAAAGAAAGTTGGAAGTGTGTTTGGTTGGAATCATGATCTATCATATTCAGAAAATATGTGATTTTCTTTTGAAAAGGATATTTCAGCCACCATATACGAAAATGTGATATAGCTCAATTAAAGGGAGGATACAATCAAAGAAGATCGGACAAAGCATATTTTATCAAAAGTCTTTTTCACACACGATCTTCAATAAAATGGAGAGATAGACGTTCAAAGACCCATTCAGGTGATAATCTTGTAAACTTATTCACTAAGGATTGCGAACATTAATATTTGAGAAGTTGTGATATAAGATTCGAATGCACTGCCTCAGATATATCAAGTAAAGATTTTATCAGGGGGAGAAAAATACGTGTTGTACTCTTTTCCTTAACCATAGTTTTATCCCAATTAGGTTTTCGTGGTAAAGTTTTTAACGAGGCAACATTCAAAGAGTATTAAAAGATATGTGTACTCTTTTTCCCTCACTAGGATTTTTTTCCCACAGGGTTTTTTCCTAGTAAGGTTTTAACGAGGCATATTATCTATGGACATCCAAGGGGGAGTGTTATAAAATATTATAGTGTGGTTGTCCACTACACCAACAAGTTACTCTCACCCATTATCTCCATTACTTTCCTCCATTATGAAGATAATCATAACCCCCATAACCTCCAACATTACAACCATTATTCTTGTAACCATTCACTTCCATAACCTCCTCCATTATATTCATGTTAAAGTCATGTTTATGATTAACCTTTTGTATGCCTCTATGTTACACTATAAATATAGGCATAAGGGTTCATATTGTATACAATTGAAGACTTGGAATAATAAGAAAAGCTCTCTTCTCTTGTCTCCCTATTTCTATTGCTTTCATATTCTATATTTCTTGTCTTATTTTGCTTCAGTTTTACAATATATAAGTAGTTATTGATCAATTTTTTGAATCTTGATATAATAGTAAGTGAAAGTACTCAATTTATTATCGGTTTTCAAAATTCTTAAGGTTGTTCTTGATCTTGCTCACTTTATTTCAATTCAACAAGATGAGTACTTTTATTTAGTATTATATTACATTTTTAAAATGAATTGATAATTTCAAATTGTTTGATGAAAATAATATTATTCACATATCAACATTACATTCTAATTTACTAGTTTATTTGTATAAGCATGAATAATGTTCTGAAAATGTGATGTATTGATCATCTTCTATCAATGGGGTTGTTGGCGTCCTTTCATCTATATCCAGGTATTGATTTATTCCTTGTTAAAAATAAATTTTCTTGGAATTTTGATACTACCCAATTTGTTGGGTATGTGATCTTTGACCTTGTTGGTAAGGGTTCTAGCTATTCTCCACATTGTAATTATCCCCTCCCCAATTTTCTCTTCCCCTATTGCCTATGTAATAAACAAAATATGATTGGGACAAAGAAAATCATTAAAAAAAAGTATCTCATTAGTCACATGAATTAATCACCAAATTAGAAAACCGATTGGGTCAGTTTAAAGAGCGCATATCCATGATTAGTTTAATTTTTCCAAGAAAATTCAGACGTTTAGTAATTTTTATTGCTAACAATGAAATTAGCTCTTAGTATCACACAAAAAATATTTAAAGATATATATGCCCAAAATTCATCCTTAAAGGATAGGAGTTTGTGGAAAATATAATCCAATTTTTATATGCAGAATCGATCCTAAAGAGAACTTGTACTTTCATACTTTCTGATAACAAGTAAATATTCAACAAAAACATTTTATGATGATTGACAAAGCAGATCAGATTCTAAAAATGAGTAGCAAAGTAAAGCCGCATGAGAATAAATCAGAATCTGTGTAAGGTTCTACAAAAGGAGTAGCCCACCTAATTAAGATCCACTTTCAGACTCAATTCGGATTTTCAGGATGCGCAACACAGGATAACTATAAAAGGAGAAAGTTGAATAATGAGTCTTTAGATTTTACACACAATGAATATCGTTGTTTTCAGTAAAAGGCAAGATGTGGCAGAAGGAGCGTACAACGCAAAAGAAAAAAGAACTAGAAGAAGTAGGTTTTCATTCTAAAAGAGTTTATTGTTAAAGTAACTTGGAATCATTATTGAGTTGTAATAATTCTAAGTTTTAAAGTGAGGCTGTGAGAGTTGTAAGAAGAAGTTGTTGTGACTTCTTGGAGAGTAAATATGACTTTCCTTATCCTGGATGACTACAAGAGGAAGACTAACTCAAGCATACAAAGCTTAAAATAGAATAAAATTCATTGAACTCAATTACAAATCTTTAACTGAAATGAATAAATCTGAATGAAAATAATATACTCCACTCGCCATAAAATAGGCAACTTAAGTCTTTAAAACATTTAACAAAATAAATGAACATATTTCTAAAAATCTATTGTCTATCTATTAGGCCTCTAACTGACAAAGATGGAAGTCGGGACAAGAGCCATGGCATCCTAACAACTAATATAACTAAAAGTACAAGTGGAGCCCTCCGGAAGAAATGAAGCTCACCATAGCTATCTCGAACTCCATGCTACATCAATGAAGTGCCTGTTGATGATCCTGAGTACTTGTATCTGAATCATGAAACGATGCAGGCCAAATGGCTCAGTAGATAGAATGTACGAGCAAGTAAGGGTAATTCTAAAGCATGAACATAAGCTTGAACTAGTGGGATAGAAATATACTTACCTCTTCTCAACTCACTCAACTCAAAGAAACATAGTTCAATTAAACTCAAAAAAGTAAGGCTAAACTCAATGATGAGATATTCAACTTAGTGAAGTAAGGCTCAACTCAACAATAAGATATTTAACTCAGTGAAATTAGGCCTCAACTCAATTATAAGATATTTGACTCTTGGTACTCTACTCTGGATAATTAACTCTGGATACTCAACTTGATATCAAGTAACAATACAGATGCAATATATGGAAAGCTTTTAAAATAGTAGAAAGCAACTCAATATATTGAAAAATTCAATAGAAACCCAATTTGTATGCAAGGATACAATATAAACTCAGTTTGTATATAAAAATACAAAATAAACTCTGTGTATCTAAGAATAAAAAGTATCTCTGTGTATTAAAGAATACAAAATATCTTTAGGTACTAAACAATACCAAATATCTCTGTGTATTAAAAAAACAAAATATATCTGTGGGAGTTTCTCTAACCAAAAACCATAACTATTAGCTATGTGATGCTACATTGTTTTACCTCACCCTGCCAGGGCCGTCCTATACCTTTCGGGGGGTATAGAACCTAACTACTAAGTGGATCCACTAGTCTATGCTAAAAGCACTAAGAAATCATCTAAAAAGTATGACCCTTTTCTAACCATGTTGGCTACACGGTTTATGGGGACCCTGAATTATGTGAACTCAACTTGTCCCCAAATCGGTTCTCAATTCTACTCCCGAAATGTAACTAGCTGATATGTTCAAAATCATAACTCTTTCTATGGTATGATATAATGATTCAAAAACTAGTTCAAAAGCTCTGCTGGAAATCGGTGTTTCATCTCTTGTTTAAATATGAAAACATTTACTCTTTGGGAATACTTAGTTCCCATATAATCTCTTGAAGAAAATGGACTTCACTTTTAATCTTACTCAACTCAATTCTCAGGTCTTAAAATAGGTTTAAAGCATTTGTAAAAGACTTCGTAAAATAGGGTTCATGCAAAATTATGGATGTGAACGACTCAATTCAAAGATTTCAATAATCATAGATAGAACGTAATACTCGGGGCTCAAGAACTTCAATGATACTACTCATTTCAAGAATGATCAACTCATAGGGTTAATGCAGAATTATGTACATGAACAACTCAACTCAAGGACTTCATGGGTAACATCTATTAGTCCCATGATTAGGATTATAATCTAAAACGGGTTAGGAACTCAATACTCAAGATATATAACTAGAAGACACTACTCCTCTAAAAGATACTCAACTTACGGAATTCATGCAAAATTTATGGGCATGAACGACTCGACTCGAGGGTCTACATAAGACATGGAACTCGTGTAAACGACTCTTTTCATTCTCATACTTACTTCCTCAAAACATAATTCAAATTGATAGTTGATCTCAAAGGATTCACAATTGAACTCAAAGTCTTTCTTGAACTCTACTCTTAACTCTCTCTTGAATGTGAATTATGATTTCAAGAGTTATGGTTCATGATATGAAGGATCTCGCAATAATTTAATGAGTGTTAGATAGTTAATCATGAGTAACGGTTGAAAAACACTCCCTGTGGAGCAAGTCTGCGACGTGGAGATGAGTTATAATGTTTGATCGAAATAAATTTTGAAATAGTGGAGTCAGCGTTCTCTTTGCGATGCAGTGAGAAAAAATTCACTCTGAAGAAACAGGTCCGCATCGCGGACCTTGTACCTGTTTGTTGTCTGATTTTTTCTTCCTCGTTTTCTAACCTCAATTCACCTAAATTCGATTCTTTTTCTCAATTTCTCTCTAGATTCAGATACCCAATATATTTACATAAGAATCTAATCAAACAAAACTCTAAAATCAACACGATTTCCTCAAGAACTCATTAATATCATCTAAACTTAAGAATGAAGGCAAATTTCAAGAACACAATTCAAGAACATCAGTCCTTCATATTTCTAGAATGAATTTAACAATGAAATTAACATGATTGGCGGGTGGGTGAACAAAACTAGCACTATGGAAGCTTACATACCTCTTAGGGATCAAACCCATGGCAAAAATCCGCAAAAAAACTCAAGAACCTCGACGAACGCCTTGATCCTTTCCTTTTTTCTCCTCTTTTCTCTTCTTGAACTCTCAACTAAAACCCTAGGTGTGTATTAGAATTATAAAGCTGAACCTAATCAGATTAGACCCCTAAAACCTTACTAAAACAAATTAAATCTGCTTGGGTAAGGAAAAAACCAAAATACGCCTTACTATTTTCGGGTAACTTTCCTTATTTGGACAGCCTAACTTCAAACCGGCATATCTCCCTCATACGAGCTCAAAATTCAGAAAACTCAGTGGCGTTTGAAATATAATTCCAAGAACTTTCATTTGATATCTTATGGGCCTCCTATCTCATCCTGTACTGAAGGTTATGGTCGTTTGAAGTTGACCCAAAACTTAAAAGAACTAAAGAATGACTTGAATGAATTCTCTTTGATTCTTTTTGGAACTCAAGGTGCTATATCTAGTAACCTTAACACTTAGGAAAAAAATAAATTCCTTGGTAAAAACTTACTCACTAAGAAGGATTTTTCAAGTCTTCGCTCAAATTTTTCTGGGGTTTTTACAACATCTCCTTCTTGGGATCATTCCTCCTCGAATGACAACTGGACTAGGTATGGAACGAGGTTACTCTTATCATCTCTGCCATACCAACTAGAATTTTCCCGCATTACTATTCGGAACCAACTAAGGGCTCTCATTTAGCTATTTATCATAGTAAAACCTCATCCTCCTCTTCCTCCTCATTTATAACCTTAGATGGAATTATCAAACCATCACTATCACGATAAGAATATCAACCTCCTTTTTCTAACATCACTCCATTACTAAAAGGACCTCTGAGAAGATATCTCCTATACTCTTTGGAACTCATTACTATCTTACTCTCAAACACTTGACTTGATTTCTAATCTTGGCATCTCCCCATTAGGTCTAAAGCTGACACTTGAAAGCTATGGACCTATTGCACGTCGGCAACTCAATTATGCTATCTAGGCACATAGG
>JAJOOO010002687.1:0-31825 GCA_029582685.1 Solanum piurae
TCTCTTTTATTAATAACAACAAAGCTTGAATCTTTCTCATTTGATACTTGATCAATAATCGATTATTTGTTTCACAAGTGCCCCCCCCCCCCTTTTACTTACTTGTCTCAGAAATAAGTTGACTAAACGAATATAATAGTGAGTTAAGTTTAAGTCTAAACCATATTCCTCATTGGATCGACCCGAACCTCCAAGTTGGGTTCTTTACTTGATAACGATCGCTTATACTTCTTTAGGGAGGTGTAATTTGAGCGTATCAAATTTTGGCGCCGTTGCTGGGGAATAAGGATTTTGGATTAAGTTTAACTATATTATTAAACCTTAGTCAATTATTTCCTAATTTTACGTTTTCTTTTGTTTTGTTTTCTTCAGGTTTCCACTCTAGTGTATGCCAAGTACGCGGAGTCGAGGTGAACCATTGACCCCATACGATCCAGAGTTGAGCAAAACTTTGAGAAGGATGAATAATCGATGGGTCCAAAATAATCTAGTCATAGAGGAGCCGGAGGAACAAGTGAATAATGAGAATGATCAGGTTCAGGGTAATAATTTACTCGGAGATGCCTTGAGGCTGCAGAACCCACCTGAACCAAGATTGAGTGGTAATTACAGGGTCGACTTCAATACCGTTGAATCTGAAGGACCTATTGTTATACCTCCTCTACATCCAGGGCATAAGTTCATGGTGACTAGCAGTTTGATGTAGATGCCTACAGCAAGGGGTTTGTTCTCTGGTATAACTTCGGAAGATCTGCATGGGAACATGGCCAAGTTGAGGAGTGTTTGCAAGAGTTGTGTGGGTCAACTAGAGTTGGACATGAATTTCATAGGGTTGAGAGTCTTCCCTCTATCACTGACCGTAGATATTGCGGTATGGTTTTCTGAGCTTCCGTACAACTCGATTCACACATGGGATCAATTGCACAAGGTGTTCATGGCAAAGTATTTTCCATTGTACAAGAAGCTGATTCACAATGACAAACTAAATAACTGTGGCAATACCTGGAGAGTCCGTGAGTAGTTCGTGGGATAGGTTCACTGCATTCATACGAAGTGTTCCAAATCACCGTATTGATGATGAGTCACTAAAAGAGTACTTCTACAGAGGTAAGGATGATAATGGTAAGGTTGTTCTTGACACTATCGTTGGAGGATCATATGGTGAGTACACTTTTGAGAAGATCGCTGAGAAATTGGAGAATATTTCCCGAAATAATAAAGCATGGAGCATTAGAAAGTCGGACACTAGAAGAAACAATTTTGCAGTACAAGCTGCACCTAGTCAATCTGCCAATGACATTCATGATGAGATGGCTCAGATGAGGACAAAACTTGGGTTGGTGTTGAAACATGTGAGTGGAGGTGCAGAAAAGGTGAATGCGATAAATTACTTGATTAGAACTCCACCACCACCAGTTGAGGAATGCTACTATGAGGAGGATGCTTATTTGGTGAATGATCAGATGGGGGTTTTCCAAGACAACGCCCAAGGTTCCAACTCAGATAATTGGCGCCAAGGTCAAGGAAACCAAGGTTGAAACTATGGTAACTAAAATTGAGAGGGTAACCATGTTCGGGATGGAAACTACAATCGTGACAACAACTACACCGGAACAACTATGGCAACAAAAATGAGAGAAATGGGCCTTATGTTCCTCCTGCAAATCAAGAATCTGGCAATAGGGAAGTTGGGGGTAGCATATCGTGTATTGAGGATATGATGCAGAAGATGATAAAAAGGTTTAATACGAATGATGAGAATGTGAAGGAGATGTGAAATGACTTTTCTAGAATTGATCAAAAAGTTTATTCCCATGCAGTGTCGATCAAGCAACTTGAGCAACAGATGAATCAGTTGTCCACTACAGTAAACCCACGTCAGCCTGGCACACTTCCTAGCAACACCATCCAGAATCTGAAGAATGATGGGCATTGTATGGCAGTCACTACTCGAGGGGGTAAACATACCATTGATCCACCTATGTCGTCTGAGGTTGAAATTGTGATTGAAAAAGATGATTATGAGATTGAGGTTACTACAGACTCCAAGAATGCTACAGAGAAGGAAGCAGAGATAACCCAAAAAGTTGTTCCCATGCCTAGACCTCCACCTCCATTCCCACAGAGGTTGGTAAAGAAGAATGAAGAAGGAAAATACCGCAGGTTTATTACTATATTGAAATAGCTTTTCATCAATGTTCCGTTGATAGAAGCTTTGGAACAAATGCTTGGGTATGCAAAATTTATGAAAAATTTGGTGACTAAGAAGAGGGCCGTCAGTTTTGAAGATGATGATAGGTTGCAATATTGCAGTGCTATTGGTACTAGGTCACTTGTGCAGAAGAAAGAGGATCCTGGTGCTTTCACTATTCCTTGTACCATTGGGTTGTTGCATTTTACGAAGGCGTTGTGTGATTTGGGTGCTAGCATTAATCTAATCCCATTGTCTATTTATAAGAAGTTGGGTTTAGGGGCTCCAAAACCAACTGCGATGTGACTACTCATGACCGATAGAATTGTGAAGAACCCCATTGGTGTTCTCTAAGATGTACTTGTGAAAGTGGAGTCGTTTATTTTTCTGGCGGATTTTGTGATACTTGTCTATGAGGTTTATTTTGAGGTTCTCATCATCCTAGGGAGACCATTACTTGCTACTGGGTGTGCCTTGGTCGATATGGAGAGAGGGCAGATAGAGTTCTGATTGAATAGTGAAGAAGTAGCTTTTAATAACTGTAGGTCCATGAAGCAGGAAAGCAATATCAAGTCAGTGGTAAATCATATTGTCGAGCTAGGTTCTGATGTGTCTATTGAAGAGAGGTTGGGTGTTGATGCATTTGCAGCGGTAATGATGAATTTTGAGGGTGATGGTATTGAAGACTATGATGAGTTAGTTGTCGCACTTGAAAGGTTCAAATTTTGTTCCAAACCGAAGAAATTTGAGGTACATATGAAGAATCGCGACTCTCCACCCACAAAATTGTCATATGAAGAGGCTCCAAAATTAGAGCTTAAGGCTCTACCATCATATTTGAGGTATGTACTCTTGGGGAGAGATGGTACTTTACCAGTCATCATTGCGGCCGATTTGAATGCGGTACAAGTCAAGGCATTGGTTTCTGTGTTGAAGAGATTCAAACGGGCTATTGGGTGGACTATTGCGTACATTATTGGGATTCCTCCTGGCTTTTGTTCTCATAAAATCCAACTCATGTCGGATCACAAGCCTAGTATTGAGCACCAAAGGAGACTAAATCCGCTTATGCAATAGGTAGTGAAAAACGAAATCATCAAGTGGTTGGATGTTGAGTCATATATCCCATTGCAAATAGTAGTTGAGTTTGTCCTATTCATTGTGTTCCTAAGAAATGTTGGATTACCATGATTTCTAATGCGAAAAATAAGCTTGTTCCAATGCGGCCAGTTATTGGATGGAGAGTATGCATGGACTACCAGAAATTGAATGCTTGGACAGAAAAAGATCACTTCCCTATGTCGTTCATGGATCAGATGTTGGAGCGTCTTGCTGGTAAGGGTTGGTATTACTTTCTTGATGGTTATTCGGGATACAATCAGATCTCCATAGCTCTGAAAGACGAAGAGAAGACCACCTTCACTTGCCCTTATGGGACTTTTGCTTTCAAACGGATGCCATTTGGGTTGTGTAATGCTCCAGCGACCTTCCAGCGTTGCATGATGTCAATATTTTTAGATATGGTGGACGACACTATTGAGGTATTTATGGATGATTTCCCTGTGGTAGGTGACTCGTTTGATGGTTGTCTGATGCATTTGGCCGAGGTACTGAAACAGTATGAAGAGTGCAATCTTGTGCTCAATTGGGAAAAGTGCCACTTCATGGTGAAAGAGGGGATCGTTCTGGGTCATCGGATTTCTTAGAAGGGTATTGAGGTTGATAGAGCTAAAGTTGAGGTAATAGAAAAGCTTCCACCACCTATCTCTATTAAAGGTGTTAGAAGTTTTCTTGGGCATGCAGACTTTTATAAGAGGTTCATCAAGGATTTCTCCAAAATTGCACACCCATTGTGCAAATTGCTCGAAAAGGAGTGTAAGTTTGATTTTGATGATGCTTGTCTGAGAGCATTTGGAGAGTTGAAAGCAAAGCTAATTTCCACACCTATCATTATTTCACTGAATTGGGGGCAACCGTTTGAAGTGATGTGTGATGCGAGTGGAGTGACGCTTGGTGTGGTATTGGGACAGAGGCGAGAGAAGATTCTTATTATGCCATAAAAGCTCTAAATGTGTCTCAAAAGAACTATACGGTGACTGAAAAAGAACTCATTCTTGTGGTTTTTGCATTCGAGAAATGTCGATCCTACTTGCTTCGTACTAAGGTCATAGTGCATACTGACCATTCTGCATTGAGGTATCTGATGGCTAAGAAGGATGCAAAACCAAGGTTGATTAGATGGGTATTGTTGCTGCAAGAGTTCGATTTTGAGGTGAAATATAGAAAGGGGACAGAAAATCAAGTTGCTGATCATTTGTCCAGATTAGAGGAGAAAGTTATTCTCAAGCTAGGAGATGGGGCTGAAAGTAATGATGTTTTTCCAGATGAACAGGTATTGGCTGCTTCTCATGATCTTATTCCTTGGTTCGCAGACTTTGCGAACTACTTGGCAAGTGATCTGGTTTCGTCGGATTTGTCTTTTCACCAAAGGAAAAAGTTTATGCATGATATGAAAATGTTCTTTTGGGATGAGCCTTACTTGTTTTGTATTTGTGCTGATGGGATTATTCGTCGTTGTGTGCCTGAGGTTAAGATGATGAGTATACTAGATGTGCGTCATTCATCGCCTATTGGTGGGCATCATAGTGGTATTTGGACTACTCACAAAATCTTGCAGTGTGGGTATTACTGGCCTACCATCACCAAAATGCCCATGATTTCGCCAAGTCTTGTGATCGTTGCCAAAGAGAAGGAGGAATTTCAAAGAGCCAAGAGTTACCTATGAATCCGATATTGGTGATTAGTTGATTGATGTATGGGGCCTTGAATTTATGGGTCCATTTGTGAGTTCACATGGGATGAAGTATATTCTTGTTGCAGTTGATTATGTGTCAAAATGGGTGGAAGCAATTGCGCTTTCAAACAATGAAGGGAAAAGTGTCACCGCATTCCTGAAAAAGAATATCTTCTCCAGATTTGGCACACTTAGGGCGATTATTAGCGATGGAGGTTTCCACTTTTGTAATAAGTTGTTCAAGGCGTTGCTAGAGAAATATGGAGTCCGTCACAATGTAGCCACTCCTTATCATCCGCAGTCTAGTGGGCAAGTTGAAGTGTCAAACAGAGAGATAAAGCAAATCCTTGCAAAGACTGTGAATGTAAATAGAACTGATTGGTCAAGGAGGATTGATAATGCTCTATGGGCCTATCACACTGCATTCAAGACTCCCATAGGTATGTCCCCCTACCAACTTGTATATGGTAAGTCGTGTCATTTGTTGGTAGAGCTAGAGCATTAGGCTATGTGGGAGCTAAAGAAGTTGAATTTGGATTGGGGTGCCACATCGAGTCAAAGAGTGAATGACGTAAATGAGCTTGATGAGTTTCACCTAAAAGCTTATGAAAGTTCCGCCTTGTACAATGAGAAGATGAAAAAGTATCATGATCAAAAGATTGAAAAGAGTGAATATGTTGTGGATGATCTGGTGCTTTTATTCAACTCAAGGTTGCGATTGTTTCCTGGCAAGCTCAAGTCCAAGTGGACCGGGCCATTCATAGAGAACAAGGAGGGAACAAGGTTCAAGGTGGACGGGCAAAGGATCAAAGTCTACAAGGGGAAATTGGAGAGTGTGCAAGAAGTGATTGAGGCCTATTATCTTGATGAAGTATGAGTAATCAAGGGGCATGCGTCGTGCTGCGACGTTAAATCAAGCGTTGCTTGGGAGGCAACCCAAGATGTAAAATCTAGCCAACTATAGGTTTTTCTTTTCGATTTAAGAGTTCTCTTCTTTTGTTTTAATTTTTGTAACTCATTAGATAGGTGTTTTATTTTTGTATTAGTGTTGGCTAGATATAGAATAGGATCCGTGTCTAAAAAGTGTCCATAAAATGTAAAAAGAAAGTCCTAATGGTTGCTACGTGTGCAGGGGTGAAAAGTTAAATCTACAAAAAAAAGTTGTGCAGAGGTCTATGGACCCCATGGACGGTCTATGGACCCCATGGACGGTCCGTGGTTCCACCCACGGATCGTGAATGGCGTTCGTAGACCCCATGTATGTGTCCTAATTTTTTCTAAGTGTTGATTGACCTACGGACCTAACCTACGGTCCGTAGGTCGACCCACGGACCGTAGACGGGGTCTCGTGGGTCCAACCTAGGGTTACTGGAGACCCGACCCGGACCTCTTTTTAATAAAAACCCCTCATTTTAAAGTCATCCCCCACTACCCAAATTCCCTCCGTTCCCTTCAAATCCCAAAACTTCCATATTAATTTCCCATATCACTCTCCTCTCCCATAATTCTCCTCTTCTCTCCCAAAATCACCCCATTTTCCCTTCACAAAGAGTTCTCGGTCTGGGTTGGGTGTAAAAGTCTTGTCAAAGGGTCTAGAAGTTCATTGCAATCAAACACTCACCCACTTCACTTACTTGTAAGGTAAAACGAATTTACCCTAACTCTGAATTTCATTGTTTATGTTATAATCATGAAGTCACGAAGTGGAACTTAACCTTGGGTTGTTAGGGTTGTTAATTTTAGAGTTAAAAGTTAAATTGTATGCTAGAATAGCCCTTGGTATGATGGTATGTGAGTGTGTAGGTTATTAAAACTAACTGAATCAGGGTAAAAGGTCTAAATGGAAATTTTGACTTAGGGTTCCTAGTTCGGTATGTTAAAAAGTCAAATTGTGAGTAATTGGAACCCTAAGGATGAAAAACTACCATATATTGTATAGAAATGCATGATTAGACCTAGGTTGATGAATTGATTTGTTGAACAAATGAGTTCAAAATGAGGCATGTCTAAAACCCAGTACAAACCTGACCCACGAGACCCCATCCATGGACCGTAGGTTGGGTCCGTAGGTCTGTTGCACATGAAATAGTCACCAAGTGTGGAACCACAGAGGTGGACTACGGTCTGTCATTCCATCGACGGACTGTTCAGCACATCTGTGGTTCATATCAGAGACCCAACTTCTGGGAACTCTGACCTACGGAGGGGACCTACGGACCAGAGGTCTATCCATGGACCGTAGGTACCCACCGTAAGTGGACATTTCTACTACTGTCCAAACATAATTTTGTTTTTTTTTGGCTCGGTACTTGTTCTAAAACAATTTCCGAGTGTGTTATTTACTTGTTTTGGTACTAACTAAGCTTCTATAGGTACTATGGGCCCAAGAAAGCTCCCACTTATGCTGCGAAGGGAAAGTCCAAGTTTGTGGCCCCTTCCTTCAGGATGATTGATGAGGATGATGTGGAATACGTTCCACCTACTACCAGGACATCCCCCACTGCTCCACGCGCTACACAGAATCAAGCCCGATGGGTGATTTTCGACGTGCTCACTGCCCCCTAGTCTGATGAGAGGGCCACACCGATCGGTTCACCAGCTGGCTCTGAGTCCGCATCCAGCTCGGGCTCCGTCTCCAGCTCCAGTTCTAATGGCATCACCGCCATCTTCTAAGGCTGATAGTGCGGGTGACATTCTAGTGCCCCCAAATACCGATCTTGCACTAGTTGATGAGGAGCCTAATCAATGGTATGTGAGTGGCCAGTATAATATATACAGAGACTCCCGCATGCTGAATGAGAAGGAGAAGATGGCGCGACTAGTCACCGAGGAGCGTTGGGTTCTCACAAGCAGTCTCCACACCACGCCCGCCATTCACAATCTCTTCAGAGGCATAGGTGTGAATGGTGGACCGTAGACCAGGTTCCTTCAATTAGGAGATAGCTAGGGAGTTCTATGCCTCCTACGCTGCCACCCTCAGAGGATCGATCGACAGACGAGCCAAGCTAACCGCCCAGCCTCCACTCGCGGCTACACTAATGCGTGGGTTTTCAGTCAACATATCCGAGACTACTCTCTGCAGGTTCCTCTACCGTCCAAGCTACACTCTACTTATCAACACGACTGAGTTCAACTATCGCATGGACATCATTCAGAGTGAGGTATTTCAGAGGAATGCAGATCAGATGGATTCTCTTTTGCACTGGTTAGCCCATCATCTTGCTATAGACGGAGAGCGCGTTGAGTGGGTCCACACCCTGAGCTTAGGTATCAAGAAGGCCACCCTAACGTTTGTTGCCAAATTCTTTTGGTTGCTGGTGCAGAACTGTGTGTCCCCTACTCAGGCATATAATATGCTCACATGGGACCGAGCAGTTATGGTTGCAGCTTTTGTTGTTGGGTTGGAGGTCGACTTTGCCCGCATGCTGATTGCTGAGTTATATGAGAGGGCCTTCAAGTCCACCAATACCCTGCCTTTCCCATGCCTCATCTTCCAGCTTTGTAGGGATGCTGGAGTACTAGTTTGGCACTGTGACCGGTTGCTTCAGGAAACCAAGGCCCTGGACATCAGCTTGATTCGGGATGAGGACAATGTAGTTGCACCTCGCAGGGAGCCGTAGGTTGAAGTGCCACCATTGGGCGATGATCTTGTAGCGAATGTGGAGCAGCTACAGGATGATGACACTGCCCCTCTAGCTACTACAGTAGAGGTACAGGCTCCTCCGTCTCTGGCCGCTAGTTAGGCCCCTAGCTCGTCCAGAACCACCCATTCTTTCGGTGCCACCACCATCCCTCTAGTCCGAGTCCAGAGGCCCAAGAGACTATTTTAATTTCTGTTGAACCGGCATGTTTAGGATTGTATGTGTAGGAGTAAGCAAAAAAATTGAAAGCATGATGGCATGAAAAGCATGAGAAAAATTATCCCTGTCCAAAAATGTTGAATTGTGCTAGACCTATAGTCTTGATGAGTTGAATGTGTTGGATCTCAATGTGACATGATAAGAACCGACTTGACCTCATGACTTAAGCTAAAAACTTGAACTGGGTAATCTGATAAACTATGTGCCAAGAGTGTGTTAGAAAAGTTGAATGTTCAGACAGTATGTGCCAATATAGAACTTGCCCCGTTGGTCTTGCTAAGATGATCTAGGCTAGAAGTTGGGAAGTGATCATAGGCCCTTGTTCGGTTTAGTCCACTTAAGCCTAAAATGATCCAACCAAATGCAATCAATGTTCTCTTTGATCCAAATATTTGAGCCTAAAATAGACTATTTCTTTTGATTGACGTAACTCACCTTCCGTAAAATAATTATGTTGGCCCCGGTCCCTCCTTGGACATGTGCACCTTGACTTAGGCCAAAAGTCTAAGTTTAGGGTGGCTAATGCGAAAGTTACCTTGATCTTGGCCCTGGTCCGACATCGGATATTGTGCACCTCAACGAATGTAAAATCCATAAGTTGAGGGTGGCTATGAAAGAGGAAACCGAAAGAAAAAATGGTATGAATAGAGTTTTGTGTTCAAAAGAGGAAAAGAAAAGATAGAAGAGGATGTGACTTTGTGCAAAAGAAGCAAAAACATGATAAATAAAAGTGCTGAAAGAAATAAAGAAAAATAAAGTGAAAGAAAAAGAAGAAAGTGAAAAATAAGAGCCAAAAAGTCAAAAGTCACATCCATGTTGAAAAGAGTCAAGGGAAAGAAAGTAAAATGAAAGGATGTCGAAAATAGGTTAAGACAAGATGTAAAAAGCCAGTGTAATGTCAAGGAGGGCAGAAAGTTACTAAAAAGTACCCAAATGTACCACACCTGACCCTGAGCCTACTTGTAGTTTTATAGTGATCCTAGCAACTAGTTTGGAGAGTCTAAGCAGTGAAAATAAGGGCAAGCCTATGGTATTGAGCACTAACTATACTTAAAGTCACTTCTGAGAGTAAGTGTTGAAACAATCCTAAAACCCAAAATTCACATCTTCTGTGTGAAAAGGATTTCGTTTGAAGTGAGGGCACTAGTTACATTATCGGAAAGTTGGTACCTTGGTGATTGTGAAAAAAGGGTATGTTGTGTGTCTATTGGTCGATCTTTGTCATATCTTGATCCGCATGAGTTAGCTTGTTGAGTCTAAAAGAAAAGATTTTCACTGGGAAAATGGAATCGATTGAAATAGCCATGTGATTTCTTGAGTTTGTATGTCTGCTTCTACACAAGTGTCTTTTATAGTTTAGTGTGTCGCTTGAAAACAAACAACTAGTTTAAGTTGAAGGTTTTGATATACCGTGAGTTTATAGTATTTTTGATACATTTCACTTAAGAGTTCTGTGTGTCTAGGGCCATATTGTATTAGGAATTAATGTTTTTGTGTTATATTTGCAGGAAATAGGCTTGGACGTGGAAGTATGAGATGATAGCTGAAAATCTGCAGAAGGGGTCACCCACGGAGGTGACCTACAAACCGTAGGTCCACTCACGGTCCATAGATGGGTGGCGTAGATGGAGCATCAGGGAAGTCTGACTACGTGTGGAACTACGGATGCAAGTAACAGATCATAAGTCGACCCACGGGCCTTCATGCACGTCCGTCAAATGATTCAGAAGAGTTGAAGTTCAAGTACCTGATGAAATTCCCAAGTATGGAGCCACGGAAGAGGACCCACGGATCGTAGGTCAACCTACGATCCATTTTGCACGTCTGTCGATTGTATCTGAGAGTGAAGGTTCCAGCCTCTACAAGAAAAAGTCTAAGTGTGGACCAATGGAGGGGACCGGACCGTAGGTTGACCCACGGTCCGTAGGTCGAAGTCGTCGATCAAAGTTGTGTCCAGAAAGTTTATTTCCTTTTTGTTTAGGACATGTTTTTCTATAAATAGGGTATGTAAACCTCATTTTTTAGGGTTAGACACCATTGTATACTTTTAGTTCTTGATATTTTCTTGGGAATTAACTTGCAAGCTTTGGCAATTTGATTTCCTAATTTAAGTTTATAAGATTTTTTCTTTGGAATTCAATTCGAGATTTCAGGTTTCTTCTAATCTAAACGTAAGTTCATGAATTCCTATCATCAAAATATGCATTGTGTTCTTTCAAGTATGAGTAGCTAAATCCACAACTAGGGTTGTGGGAACCATGAGTAATTAACAACGTATGAATAATAACTAAATAATTCTTGAATAGTGTTGATCCAAGAATAGATAATTCTTTCGCTTAGAAGTCTTTTTAACAACTGCACGCGTTAGAACTCGCCTTGTTGCTACTTGCCGGACCATGGAGGTAGTTAATAAGAAAACAATTATCAACAGATATTTAGTGTGATACTATCTAATAGTCTAATGTCAATTGTTGCGAGGGTGAAAACTAAGACATACATTGATGTGATGTCTAATCTGATGTAAAGGTAAGGGTTAGTAAATTATACACACGTAGCCGGACCAAGGTGCGGGGTGAAATTCCCTATTTGGAGGACCAATCACTTAGTGATACCTAACTTACTAACTTTGCATGTAAAACACTAGGAAAGGATTACTATTATTAGGATTATCGCATTAAGAGTTTATGGGGAACACATACACCCTAGTTTCTCTCACTTATTGATAACAACAAAGCTTGAATCTTGCTCACTTGATTCTTGATCAATAATTGGTTATTTGTTTCACAAATCCCCCAAGTAGCACAGTCAACTAATTGATTCCTCCACAACACTTTTACGGAAGAAACTTCTTTATTTCTCAACTGCTTAACTTGCCGATCTAAAATCTCAACCGGAACTTCCTCATAAGAAAGATTCTCATCAACTCCCAAACCTTCTAAGGGAACTATAGATGTCGGATCTCCACCACAATTTTTCAATATAGAGACATGGAAAACTTGATACACCGATGCCAAATCATTAGGCAACTCAAGCTCATACCAACACGCCTCAAAATCTTATATGGACCCACATAATGGGAACTAAGCTTTCCTTTCTTCCCAAATCTCATTACACCCTTCATGGGTGAGATTTTCAAGTAGACCCAATCATTTACCTCAAACTCTAGGTCTATTCTTCTAACATTGGCATTGTACTTTTTTTGACTTTGGACTGTTCTCAACCATTCTCTAATAAGTTGGACTTTCTCCATAGCCTCATGAACTAAATTGGGTCCTTTCAATGCAATTTCACCCACCTCACCAACCTATTGGAAATCTACACCTCCTACCATAAACAGCCTCAAATGGAGCCATACCAATACTAGAGTGATAGTTATTGTTATAGTCAAACTCAATCAAAGGCAAGTGAACAGCCCAATTTCCTTTGAAATCGATCACACAAGCTCTCAACATATCTTCCAAAGTTTGGATAGTACGCTCCTCTTTCCCATCGGTTTGTGGATGAAAAGTCATTCTAAGCTTAACATGAGTACCAAGGACCTTTTGGAAAGATTTCCAAAACTAAGAAGTAAATTGAGTACCTCGATCGGAGATAATGGACAAGGGAACTCCATGCAACCTTACCATCTCCCACAAATACAACTTAGCATAATATTTCGCCGAATAAGAAACTTTGACAGGGATGAAATAAATCGATTTCTTCATTTGGTCTACTATAAACCTAATCAAATCATATTGTCACCGGGTGCGAGGCAAACCAACTATGAATTCCATATTCAAATCTTCCCACTTCCAAGTAGGAATACCAATGTCTTGGGATAAACCTCCCAGTTTCTGATGCTCAACTTTCACTAGTTGACAATTGGGACATTTAGCCAGAAACTCTGCAATATCCTTCTTCATCCCATTCTACCAATAGATTTCCCGCAAGTCACGGTACATCTTTATGGCTTACGAGTGAATGGAATACCAAGAACTATAGGCTTCTGATAAAATATGTTCTCTCAAGTCATCAACATTAGGAACACATAAACGACATTGATATCTAAGCACACCATTTCCCCCTTGGGAGAAAGCCTCAACAGACTTTCTAAGCATCGCTTCTTTCAATTCTACTAAGGTCGTATCTAGATATTGCTTCGCTTTCACATCCGTCTCCAAAGACGATTCTGAACCATTTTGAACCATAACACCACCCTTGGTAGATTTCATTAATCAAACACCCAATCGGGCCAATCTATGTACATCTCGTACCAATTCTTTTTCACCATTCTCTATATTGGCAACACTTCCCATTGATAATCATATAAGAGCATATGCTACTACATTCGCTTTATCAGAGTGATAGAGAACGCTCATATCATAATCCTTAAGTAACTCAAGCCACCTTATTTGGTGAAGATTCAGATCTTTCTGATTAAACACGTATTGCAAACTCTTGTGGTCAGTAAATACATCTACATGCACACCGTACAAATAATGCCTCCAAATCTTTAAGGCCAAAACAATTGCCGCTAGTTACAGGTCATGCGTAGGATAATTCTTCTCATGAACCTTGAGTTTCCTTGAAGCATACGCAATAACCTTCCCATTTTGCATGAGCACACATCCTAACCCAATTCTCGAGGGATCACAATAAATAACAAAACCATCTATTCTTTCTGGTAGAGTCAACACCAGGGCGGAAGTAAGTCTATCTTTGAATTCCTGAAAACAATTCTCACATGCTTCAGACCATATGAACTTAACCTTCTTTTGAGTCAAAGCTGTCAATGGAGAAGCAATCGAAGAAAACCCCTCAACAAATCTTATGTAGTAACCATCTAAATCCAAAAAAAATCTAATATCCAAAGGGGATAAAGGTCTAGTCCAACTTTTGACCGCATCCATCTTCTTAGGATCTACCTCAATACCCTTACTTGAAATAATATGGACAAGAAAAGCCACAGACCTTAGCCAAAACTCACATATGCTAAACTTCGCAAAGAGTTGTTGGTCCTTGAGAATTTGCAACACAATCGTCAAATGATTGATGTGATCATCCTCACTTCTCGAATAAATCATTCTATCATCAATGAACACAATTACGAACATATCAAGGTATTGTCTAAACACCATATTAATCAAATCCATAAATGTCGCCAGGGCATTAGTCAAACCAAACGACATCGCCAAAAACTCATAATGACCATACTGGGTTTGAAAACCCATTTTCAGAATATCATCTTCCTTCACCCTCTATTGGTGATAACCCGACCTAAGGTCAATCTTGGAAAATTAACTCACTCTTTGGAGTTGATCAAATAAATAATCTATTCTTGGAAGAGGATACTTATTCTTAATGGTCACCTTATTCAATTGCCGATAGTCAATACACATACGAAATGAACCATCTTTTTTCTTAACAAACAAAACTAGAGCACCCCATGGAGAGATACCTGGTCGGATGAAACCCTTATCCAACAAATCTTTCAATTGCTCATTTAATTCCTTAAGTTCTACCGGAGCCATTCGGTAAGGAGGAATAGAAATAAGTTGTGTATCTGGAAGAAGGTCAATACCGAAGTCTATTTCCCTTTTCTGGAGTAATGCCGGGTAGATCATCTGGGAACACTTCTGAAAACTCATTAACAACGGGGACCAACTCAAGAGTAGGGGTTTCAAAATCCATATCCCTTACCATAACTATATGGTAAATGCAACCTTAAAAATCATATTTCTAGCCTTAAGATAGGAAACAAACTGACCCTTAGGCATAGAATTTCCCCCATTCCACTCTAGAATAGGCTCATTCAGAAACTAAAACTTGACCACACAGGTTCTACAATCAATAGAAGCATAACATGAATGCAACCAATTCATCCTGAGGATAACATTAAAATCTAGCATATCAAGCTATACCAAATCAACAAGAGTAACTTTATGGGACAAGGACATGGGACACTTTCTATAGACCCTCTTAGCCACAATAGAATCACCAAAAGGACTAGAGACAGAAAAAAGATCTAACAACACATCAGGAAGCACATCAAATCTCATAGCCACATATGGCATCACAAAAGACAAGGTAGCACCAGGATCAATTAAGGCATAAACATCAAGTTGAAAGACTTTCAACATACAAGTAACCACATTGAGAGAACCCTCTTGTTCACCACGAGTCTAAAGTGCATAGAACCTATTTTGCCTGAGAGCATTAGAACCCGAACAACTTGGACAGGATGAAGGATAGGGTTGAGCCCTACGATGATTATCTCCCTCATTCTTAGCAACTGAAGGACAATCCCTAATCTTGTGGTCCATCTTACCACAACCAAAACAAGCATTGGCACCCGCTAGATATTTAGATTCATGCTTTCTTCCACACTTAGCACAAGTAGGAAATAAATACCAGCTACCATTTCCTCCTTGAGGCTTCGGGTTAGACACCCTCTCTTTGTTGAACTTAGGATCATTGGATGAACCTTGCCTAGAAAACCTTTGTCGAAATCTAGGACGACCATGTTTATCGAACCTTGCATGAGAGAAATTACCATCACCGGTTTTAGCCCTTTGTCTCCCTATACCTCTCCTTAAGTTTCTCCTCTTCAATAAGTTGAGCATGAACCATAAGATGAGAAATATCCATATCATAGACAAGCATAGCGGTACGACTGATATACTGTGAGTTTACGATTTTTTTAATACATTTCACTTAAAAGTTGTGTATGTCTAGGGCCATTTTGTATTGGTTTTTATGTATTTTTATCATGTTTGCAGGAAATATGTTCAAACGCAGAAACTGAGAGACATAACTGAAGGATTTGTAGAAAAGGGCATCTACGAAGGTGATCCACGGACCGTAGGTCCATTCACACTACGTATATTGGTGTCGTAGATTGGCAGGCAAGGCATTAAAGGAGATCAGGGAATTCTTGACCAAGTGTGGAACCACGGTTGCAATCGATGGACCGTAGATTGATCTACGGACCATACTGTTGCTCCGTGAAATGATTCACAGAATGAGTTCCAGTACCTGATTTTGAAGATTCTAAGTGTGGAGCTACGGAGGAGGATTTACGGAACGTGAATCAAACCACGGTCCGTACTATTGATCCATCATTTGCATCAGAGATGATGATATTTTTGAATTGAAAATTTACCTAAGTCCTGAGTCACGGAAGGGACCTACGGACCGTAGGTCAATTTATAGACTGTAGGTCAGTGTCGTAGATCGAAGACACGTCCTGAAACATTATTTCCTTATTTTGTTTCCTTTTCAGTTAGGACTTATTTTTCTATATATAGGGCATGTAAACCTCGATTTTGGGTGAGACTTCATTATTTTAGTTCTAGTTTTTGGCTTTCGAGATTAACTTGCAATTTTAGCAATTCTTGATTTCCTAAGTTCATTTTGAAGATTTTAACTTTGCAATTCAAGTTGGGTTTCTTGGATTTCTTCTAATCTAATAGTAAGTTCATGAATTCTTCTTATACAACTATGAATTGTGTTCTTCCTAGCACAAGTAACTAAATTCACAACTAGGGTTGTGGGAACCATGAGTGATTAACAAAGTATGAATAGTAATTAAGAAATTCTTGAATAGTGTTATTGCATGCATTAGAACTTGCCTTGTTACTACTTGCCGGACCAAGGAGGTAATTAACAAGAAAAGAATTATCAACATAGATTTAGTGTGATACTATTTAATAGTCTAATGTCGATTGGTGCGAGGGTGAAAACTAAGCCATACATCGATGTGATGTCTAATATGAGTTAAAGGTAAGGGTTAGTAAATTATACACATGTAGCCGGACCAAGGTGCGGGGTGAAATTTGCTATATGCCGGACCAAGGATATCGGGATACCTAACTTACCACTTTGCATGTAATACATTAGGAAATGATTGTTATTACTAGGATTACGGAGTTATGAGCTTATGGGGAACACATACGCCCTAGTTTCTTTCTCATCTTGATAACAACCAAAGTTTGAATCTTGCTCACTAATTGATTACATAATTTCCAGAATTTGTTACACAAATCCCCCTCCCCTTTAATTACTTGTTTTCGGAAATATATTGACTAAACGAATATAATCGTCAGTTAAGCTTAAGTCTAAACCATATTCCTCGTGGGATCGACCCCAACCTATAAGTTGGGTTCTTTACTTGATAACGATTGCTTATACCTCTTTAGGGAGGTGTACGTTGAGCGTATAAAATTTTGGCGCCACTGCCGAGGAATTTGGCTTTTAGATTAGATTTAACTACATTATTGAACTTTAGTCAAATATTTCCTTATTTTACTTTTTCTTTTGTTTTTGTTTCTCTCAAGTTCCTACTCTAGTGTATTCCAAGTACACGGAGCCAAGGTGAACTACTTACTCCTTACAATCCAGAACTGAACTGAACTTTGTGGAGAATGAATAATCAAGGAATTCCAGTTAATCCTATCGGAGGAGATTTAGGTGATGGTGTTGGGTTGCAGCCTCCGAGGGTTGGTGATGAGAATAATCAGATTCAAGTTGAGAATTTACTGAGAGATGCAGTGAGGGTACAGGATCCACCAAGACCAAGACTGCGTGATAACTATAGGGTCAACTTTAATGCTGTTGAATCTGACGGACCTCTTGTCCTACCTCCTTTACCTCCGGGGAATACATTTGTGGTGACTAGTAGTTTGATGCAAATGCTTACTGTGAGGGGCTTGTTTGCGGGTTTGGCATCGGAGGATCCACATGCGCACATAACCAAGCTAAGGAGTGTTTGCAAAAGTTGTGTGGGTCAACCGGACTTGGACATGGATGTCATTGGATTGCGAGTATTCCCTCTATCATTGACCGGCGATGCTGCTGTGTGGTTTCATGAGCTTCATTATCACTCAATCTATACATGGGACCAATTGACTGATGTGTTCCTAGCAAGATTTTTTCCAGTGTCTAAGAATCTGAACCACAAAGATAAACTCAACAATTTTGTAGCACTACCTAGAGAGTCTGTGAGTAGTTCATGGGACAGGTTCACTGCTTTCATAAGGGGTGTTCCAAATCACCATATTAATGATGAGTTGCTAAAGGAGTATTTCTACCGAGGTCAGGATGACAACAGTAAGGCAGTGCTTGATACTATCGATGGAGGTTCATATGGTGAGTGCACTTTTGAGCAGATTGCGGAGAAACTGGAGAAGATCTCTCGAAATAATAAAGCTTGGGGCACTAGAAAGTAGGATAGTGGGAGGAACACATTTGTCGTTCAAGCTACAAACAACCAGTCTGCAGATGAGATTTGTGAGGAGATGGCTCAGATGAGGACCAAAATAGGGTTGGTGTTGAAGCATGTGAGCGGAGGTGCGGAAAAGGTAAATGTTGTGAATTATTTGACTAGGAATCCACCACCGATTGAGGAGTGTTACTATAAAGAGGATACTTATACGGTGAATGATCAGACGGGGGTTTCCGACCAAATGCCTAAGGTTCCAATATGGATAATTGGCGCCAAGGTCAAGGAAACCAAGGTCGGAACTATGGAAACTACAATCGAGAGGGTCAATATGTATGGGATGGGAACTACAATCGCGACAACAACTACAATTGGAACAACTATGGCAACAGATATGATCGGGTTGGACCTTATGTTCCCCCTCAAAATCGGGAATCTACTTCGAGGGAAGCTGGAAGTAATATGACACGTATTGAGGATATGATGCAGAAGATGATGAGGAGGTTTGATTCGCCTAATGAGAATGTGAAGCAGATGCGCACTGAGTTATCTGGAATTGGCCAGAAAGTTGATGCCCATGCAGTGTTGATAAAGTAGCTTGAGCAGCAGTTTAGTCAGTTGTCTGCTACTGTGAATACACTCTAACCGGGCACGTTGCTCAGCAACACCATCCATAATCCGAAGAATGATGGGCATTGTATAGCAATCATGACTCACTGAGGAAAGCAGACTATTGACCCCCCTATGCCATCCGATATAGAAAAAGTGGTAGAAAAAGGTGATGATGAGATTGAGGTGACTGGAAAGTCCAAGAATGCTACATAGAAGGAAGTGGAGATAACCCAAAAGGTCGTCCCCATGCCTAGACCTCCACCTCCTTTCCCACAGAGGTTAGTGCAGAAGGCTGAAGAAGGAAAGTATCTCAAGTTTATAACTATGTTGAAACAGCTTTCCATGAAAGTCTCTTTGATAGAAGCTTTAGAGAAAATGTTTGGGCATGCAAAGTTCATTAAGGACTTGGTGACCAAAAAGAGGGCTGTCAGTTTTGAGAATGATGAGAGGCTGCAACATTGTAGTGTCATTTCTACAAGGTCACTGGTACAAAAGAAAGAGGATCCTGGAGCTTTCACTATTCCATGCACCATCGGTAAGATGTACTTTGCAAAAGCTTTGTGTGATTTGGGTGCCAGCATTAACTTGATGTCATTGTTGATTTATAAGAAGTTGGGTTTAGGGGTTCCAGAACCAACTGCGATGCGCTTGCTTATAACTGATAGAACTGTGAAAAAGCCCATTGGAGTACTTCAAGATGTCCCTGTGAAAGTGGGGTCATTCATTTTTCTGGCAAACTTTGTTATACTTGATTGTGAGGTTGACTTTGAGGTCCCCATCATCTTAGGGAGACTATTCCTTGCTACTGGGTGTGCCTTAGTCGACATGGAGAGAGGGAAGATGAAGTTCTGACTATATAAAGAAGAGGTGACCTTAAACGTCTGTAAGTCTATGAAGCAAGAAAGTGATTTTAAATCGGTATATGTGGTGAGTCACATTTCGTAAATGGTGATGCAGTGTTTAGTAAGGAGAAATTAGGTACAGCCTTGCACACGGAGAAGAAGTGCAATGCTCAAAAGACAAAAAAGTGCAACCTAGCTCCTGGTGATCTGGTGTTGTTGTATAAATCAAAGTTGTGTTGTTTTCTGAACAGATTCAAGTCCTAATAGACTGGACCATTCAAAGTGACCCAAGTATCCCCACATGGAGTGGTTGAGCTCGAGAAAAGGAGTGAGACAAGGTTCATCTGACTATCGGAGGATAAAAAGTTACATGGGAAATTCTGAGAGTGTAAATACAGTAATAGAGGCATAGCATCTTGATAAAGTCTGAGTAATCAAGCGGCCTGCGTTGTGCCGTGAGGTTAAATCAAGTGCTTCTTGGGAGGCAACCCAAGATGTACAATCTAGCCAACTATAGGTTTTGCTTTTCAATTTAGGAGTTTTCTTTGTTTATTTGAAATTTTGTAACCCTTTAGATAGGTGTATTATTTTTTTTGTATTAGTGTTGGCTAGATATAGCATAGGGTCCGTGTCTAAAAAGTGTCCAGAAAATATAAAAATAAAGGCCTAATGGTTGTTACATGTGCAGGAGCGCAAGGCAAAATCTGTAGAAAAAAGTCAGGTGCAGAGGTCTACGGACCCCATGGACGGTTTGTGGTTCATTCCAAGGACCGTGAATGGTGTCCATAGATCCCAAGTAAGGATTCTAAACTTTCTAGGTCTGAATGTGATCTACGGTTCCCATCTACGGACCATAAATTGACCCACGGACCGTAGACGTGGTCTCGTGGGTCCAAACCCTAGCGGGAGTGCCACCAGAAAGAGCAGGCTAGAAAAGAGTCAATAGTGGATGAGGAATTGCGCCAGCAGAGGGTGCGTGAGAGAGTTACTAGGGCATCGAGTTTTTTGCCCATTGTAGAGGTTCCGACTGTTCAAAGGGATGATGTGAGCACCACTGACGGTGCGGTTAGAGTGACTGATAGCACTACTGAGGGTGACCCAAGTGTTGTTCCTGTGGGCTCTAGGAAACCGAACCCACTCATTTGTTGATAGTTCATCGGCGCTATTCGCCATAGGTTTGTTTCACCCAATCCATTACTTTTTACTGTTTTTGTGTGCATTGGGGACAATTGCACCTATTTTTTTTGGGGGTGGGGTAAATGGATTGTTAGGGATAGGGTGAAGTCTGAGTAACCTAACTCATAATCCTCTCTTGGGATTTTCTTGCCTGTGTTCTTTTCCCCCAGGAGACTGCTTAATTTTTGTTGAACCGGCATGTGTTAGGATTGTATGTGTAGAAGCATGAGAAAGAATGAAGCATGATGGCAAAAGCATTTTGAAAAAATGATACCCGTCCAAATTTGTGATATGTGCTAAAATCTGTACACTAGAATAAGTTGAATGTGTTGGCTCTAAGTATGACATGATAATGAACCAACTTGATGGCATGACTTAAGCTAAAACTTGAATTGGGTAATCTGATAATCTGATAATGAAAATATGTGCCAAGAGTGTGTGAGAATAGTTGATTGTTCAAAACAGTTTTTGTGCCAATCTAGAACTTACCCGGTAGTCCTGCTAAGACAATCTACTCTAGATGCTAGGAATTGATCATAGGCCTTTGTTCTGATAAGTTCACAAATTGCCTAAAAAGAACCCAACTAAATGAAATAAATGCTCCCTTTGATCCAAATGCTTTGAGCCTAAATTAGACCATTTCTTTCTAACCCCCTAACTCACCTTTCCATAATCTACTGTATTGACCCCGGTCCCTCCTTGTGCATGCACCTCGACTTAGGTCAAAAGCCTAAGTTGAGAGTGGCTAATGCAAAAGTAACCTCAATCTTTGCCCTGACCCGACATCGGGTATTGTGCACCTCAACCAATGGAAAATCCATTGGTTGAGGGTGGCTATGAAAGAGGAAACCGAAAGAAAAATGGGTATGAAAAGAGTTTGGTGTTGAAAAAGAGAAAAAGGAAAAGAGAGCAGAGAATGTAACTTTGGGCAAAAAAAGGCGAACAAAAGTGTTGAAAGCAAAAGAAAAGAATAAACTCAAGAAAAAAAAAGTGAAAAATAAAGAGCTACAAAGTCTAAAGTCACATCCATGGTTGAAGAGAATCAAGGGAAAGAAGGTAAAACGGTAGGATGTCAAGAATATGGCAAAAAGAGGTAGAAAGCCTAATGTATTGTCAAGGAGGGCAAAAAGTCACTAAAGAGTACCCAAATGTACCACACCTGACCCTGATCCTACGTTACAAGCCAATAAAGTCCTATAGTGATCCTACAAACTAGTTTGGAGAGTCTAAGCAGTGAAAATAAGGTCAAGCCTACGGTATTGAGCACTAACTGTACTTGAAGTTACTTTTGAGTGTGAGTGTTGAACGAATCCTTGTGCTCAAAATTATATTCATTCTGTGAAAAGGGGATTTTGTTTAAAGTAAGGGCACTAGTTACATTGTCGGAAGGTTAGTACCTTGGTGATAGTAAAACAGTGTATGTTGTGTGCTCATTGGTCGATCTTTGTCATGTTTTGATCCGCACAAGTTAGCTTGTTGGGTCTAAGAGAAAAGATTTGCACCAAAAAAAAGAGTCGGAGTACAGAGCCATGTGATTGTTTGTGCTTGAATTGCTTGCTTCTATACAAGTGTCGTTTAGAGTCTTAGTGCGTCGCTTGAGGATAAACAACAAATTTAAGTTAAGGGTGTTGATATACCGTGAGTTTATGGTATTTTTAATACATTTCACTTAAGAGTTGTGTGTGTCTAGGGCCATTTTGTATTGGATTTTATGTATTTTTATCACGTTTGCAAGAAATATGTTCAGACGTAGAAACTGAGAGACACCGCTGAAGGATGTGCAGAAAAAGGCATCTACGGAGGAGATCCATGGACTGTAGGTCCATTCACGCTCCGTAGATTGGTGTCGTAGATTGGCAGGCAAGGCATTAAAAGAGATCAGGGAATTCTTGACCAAGTGTGGAACCACGGTTGCAATCGACGGACCGTAGATTGATCTACGGATCGTATTGTTGCTCCGTCAAATGATTCAGAGAAGGGGTTCCAATACCTGATTTTGAAGATTCTAAGTGTGGAGCTACAGAGTAAGATCTACGGACCTTGGATCAAACCACAGTCCGTATTGTTGATCCGTCGTTTGCATCAGAGATGATGATGTTTTGGAACTGAAAATTTGCCTAAGTCCTGAGTCACGGAAGGGACCTACGGACCATAGGTCAATCCACGGTCCGTAGGTCAGTGTCGTAGATCCAAGACGCGTCCTAAAACATTATTTCCTTATTTCATTTCCTTTTTAGTTAGGACTTATTTTTCTATATATAAGGCATGTAAACCTCAATTTTGGGGTGAGACTTCATTATTGTAGTTCTAGTTTTTGGCTTTGGAGATTAACTTGTAATTTTAGCAATTTTTGATTTCCTAAGTTCGTTTTGAAGATTTTAGCTTTGCAATTCAAGTTGGGTTTCTTGGATTTCTTCTACTCTAATAGTAAGTTCATGAATTCTTCTTATACAACTATGAATTGTGTTCTTCCTAGCATGAGTAACTAAATCCACAACTAGGGTTGTGGGAACCATGAATGATTAACGAAGTATGAATAGTAATTAAGCAATTCTTGAATAGTTATATTGCATGCAGTGATAATTCTTTTGCTTAAAAATCTTTGTAACGAGTGCACGCATTAGAACTCTCCTTGTTACTACTCTCCGTACCAAGGAGGTAATTAATAAGAAAAGAATTATCAACATAGATTTAGTGTGATACTATCTAATAGTCTAATGTCGATAGGTGCGAGGGTGAAAACTAAGTAATACATCGATGTGATGTCTAATATGAGGTAAAGGTAAGGGTTAGTAAATTATACACACGTAGCCGAACCAAGGTGCGGGGTGAAATTTGCTATATGCTGGACTAAGGATATAGGGATACCTAACTTACCACTTTGTATGTAATACATTAGGAAAGGATTTCTATTACTAGGATTACGGAGTTATGAGCTTATGGGGAACACATACGCCCTAGTTTCTTTCTCATCTTGATAACAACAAAAATTTGAATCTTGCTCACTAAATGATTACATAATTTCTTGAATTTGTTACACAAATCCCCCCCCCCCCTTTAATTACCTGTTTTTGGAAATATATTGACTAAACGAATATAATCGTCAGTTAAGCTTAAGTCTAAACCATATTACTCGTGGGATCGACCCCAACCTATAAGTTGGGTTTTTTACTTGATAACGATCACTTATACCTCTTTAGGGAGGTGTAATTTGAGTGTATCAACAGCATTCTTTCACCACCAATTCAGACACACCCGAAATGAACTTTCTCATTCTTGCCCTAGAGTCGGCAACTATAAAAGGAGCATACCTTGACAATTGAGTGAACCTCAAAGCATATTCCTTCACACTCATTTTCCCTTGTTAGAGATTAATAAATCAAACACTTATGTCTCCCTCATATCAAGAGGAAATAACATATCAAGGAAAGTAAACTTGAACCCTTCCCACTCTAGGGGACCCGCATCTTCCGGTCTTGATTCCTTCCATTGGTTGAACCAAACTTGAGCAACACCTTTAAGGTGATAAGTGGCCAATTCCGCCTTTTCTACCGGAGTCACTCCTATTATAGCCAACACCTTGTAAACCTCATCAATGAACTCTTGAGGGTCTTCATCAACCTTAGAACCATATAATTCCGGAAGATTCATCCTAGTGAAATCCCTCACTCTAGATGCACTCGTACCCACATTTGGGTTCACGGGGACCACAACCTCCCTATTGGCTTAGGCTGTCACGGCTTGAGCCAAAACTTGAAAAGTAGTCTTGAACTCTGCATTAGTCACTTGCTCGGCCAAAGGGTCAACCGGAGCTTGAGGAGGAGCTCCTTGGCCAACCTTTTCTCCCTTACTCCTTCTAGAAAAAGCTCTTCTAGTAGTTATATCATGTAGACCACCGGATAATGATTAGGATAGAGACCTTATAGAGTTAAACTATATCGCACGACTTAGAGTGATGAAAAAGTGAAGTTTCCTAAACATCTTGTAGCCTCTCATTCAGAAATGTGGCGCGCTTCACACTCATGAACAAGACTCTACTTAAAGTGGTTTTGAAACATCCTAGAACCTTTCTAAACCTTGTGCTCTGATTACCAAGTTTTTCATGACCCAGGGGCACCCCGTAGATGTAACGTGGCATACAAGACCCCGACAGGCCTCATATAAGCCACTTAGCTTTCATAGTCAAGATAATAGAAAATCGATAAGATTTTAAACATTTCAAACATAACCAAAGTTTTATAAAACGAAGCAAAAGTCTATTACACTTGTCTCAAAAACCATCTAATACAATAGAATCTTGGGACATAGCGCATACAACATTGTTCAAAACTCATATGAAAAGAACATAAGAAAAGTAGTCGCCATATCTTCAGATGAATGAGGACTCACCAATCTTCAACTCTTTCTCTACTAAAGATCTTAGCCACAGGGATGAGAATCGAGAACATCGGACCCTACATTTGGATAAGAAATGTAGGCAAGAGTATGTGTTAGTTCAAAAATGTACCAAATATGATAACTTGCATAAACATAACATAAGAGTTAGACAACATAAGTCATAAAGCATAATCAATGCACATAATAGATCATTTCAACATATAAAGGGGTACTTCTTGAAGTAACCTCAATTTATACTTAGTCAAGACATGGGTAATCTGCCACTAGTCTTACTTATCATAGAAGGCAAACTCAAGCAACAATCCAAGATCATCACATATCATAGAATATCCTAGATTATCTTTTAAATACATGGGGAATCGCATTTTCCCTCACTATAAGGGAACACGGGTAATCGCCTCTAGCCTTTCTTACCTTGGGATCATGGGTAGTCGCCTTTTGTCCCTCTTACTATAGGATCATGGGTAGTCGCCTCTTGTCCAACATACTTTAGGATCATAAGTAGTCACCTCTTGTCCAACATCATGTGACATGGGTACTCGCCTCTTGTCTTTCTATCATATGACATGGGTACTTGCCTCTTGTCATTTACTTAGGATCAAGGATATTCGCCTCTAGTCTGACCCTAACGAATATAGATAATCATCTCATATTCTTCTCATTAGAGGTCATGGGTAATTGCCTCTAGCCTCATCTCATGTTAATATTTCCTAAGCTTAGATTCATTTTAGGTGAACAATCCTTTTAACCTAGAATCATTCAATGTGACAAAGCTTTCCACAGTCATACATAAGTTCATGTGGGAAAGATCCCTTCCACAACAACCACATCAATAATCAATAATTCATAACATATGCTTCACTCTTAAAGAAATTCATATCATAATCATCACATATGCTTTAATATCAAAGAAATACATATCACGTCTTATTTATCCTAAAAGAATGCACATAAATCCATAAATTCTTCTTTCATAGAAAACCCATTTACATCAATTTCATCCTAGAAACATGGGTTAAGCATGGGTACATTTAAATTCATCATAAAATCATAGAATCCTCTCAATTCATGCATAAACAATCATAATCCAATCAATTGAATCAACATTCATAAAGACCCATTACTTAGAAGAAAACCCTAACTCAAATTGGCAAATTTCTACTTTTCTATTGGAGAACTTAGGGGCTTCATGGATGCAAGAGTTCCATGGATGAATAAGCTATCATACCTTGCTATCAAAGCCCAAGAATAATTGGAGAATGGAGATTTGACCTTCAACCCTAGCATTAACCCTTCTTCTTCTTCAAGTTCTAGAGAGAGAAATAATTTAGAGAGGAAAAGCTTTGGTCTTCTTTTAGAATTTTAGGAGAATGACTTTAATGAACTAATTTGGGTTTAAAATCACTTATATAAGGGTCTTGGACATAGGGAAAATGCCATAGCATAGGGATAAAATAATTAGTAAAAGACCCAACTGCCCCTAAGATTAACTGCCGACCTACCATTGACTGACCACGACTGACGGACCGTGGTCTGACCGATGGTCCGTCCTGCATGACTATTGTTCATCATCAAAAAGTTGGAATTTGGGGTCATGGTCCACGGACCCTCAACCACAAACCGTGGTATGACCGACGGTCCGTTGGTCAGGCCGTGCTTTCATGGTTTTTGAACATATTGGGTGCCTAATCCACGGACCACCTCTACGGTCCGTGGTCCTATCCATGGGACGTGGTTGGCCGTGGTTGGCACCTGAAATTCTTGAAAACTGCTATTATTCCCCTTTCTCGAATCTGAGTTGTTACATATATTCATGTCCTTCAATTATTCTCATGGCTTAGTAGTATGCATAGATATTCTTGAAATCATATCAGTCTTCATATTTCAGTCCGAAGTCAGTCACTCCATCAATTTTCAGAATTTAGTTTACAGTCTTAGAATTACAGATATTTTCCTACTTTTTTAGCTTATTTAAACTCCATTCAAAAATGAATGTTCCCAAGTGTGAGATTTTTTAACACCCCAGATGCTTCAAGTTCAGATCAGCTCATGAAAAATTTAGAAATCCAAGTTTGCAGACAAAGTTGGGTTTTTATGAACACCATCTACAAGGTATAGAAGGAACCACGAACCACAGATGGGATCCGTAGATTAACTTCATAAACCAATAATTTAAACCTGATTTTTATGAGTTTTGTCTATAGTTTGTAAATTCATTGATGGACCGTATATTGAGCTCGTGAACCAAGTGCCGAAATATAGAAATTTGCTGAGTTTTACCAACCTATTGATATTTGCATAATCAAGACACAACTTCCAATGCAAGTATCTACGATCGTACAATAGTATAATAACCCAACCAAGGGTTGAGATCGTTCCCACAGGGAGTGGTTTTTAGAATTAATAGAAAAATAAAATTAAGTTCTAATTAGACGTATCTAAAAACATTTTCAAATAAAAACATATTAAATCAAAGGGGTGACACAAAAGTGTCAATTAACAATGGGGGTTTGTAACAAGTAAGCGAAAACAGCAAAATCAGTGAAAATAAAGAAAGATACTAATATGAAGACGGGATTCTTAGGATGTGATAGGAATACGGGATAGACTAAATTTTTGGGTACATGTTTTTGGTAGTAAATTCATTGAATATTTTTTACTAGGCTAGACTTTAGAGGGGATAATCTCCCTCTCGAGCAACTTACCCCGTTTCAAGCAGGTTCCTTTCGGACACCCACTTGCCGCATGAAGAACAGCCTCTGCCTTAACCCACTCACTCTCTAGAACTGAGTGTGTGGATATGGGACTAGGGTTCACTCTCTCGAGCTGAACCTCATGTCGACCCACTCACACTGGCCATCAATTTAGTAGTCTTTATTTTACGTCCTCTCTCTCGAGCAGGTTGAAAACCCAAAGGTGAAATCGTATTTGCAACTACAATTTCATTAAGTTCCACCACAACTACTAAATAAAATCACATCAAAACAGCAAATAAACCACCAACAAGCAAGACCCAACAACTAATCTAACCCATAATCACAAAATCACACCCCAAAACTTGGGGTTTTAGCTAGACATGCTAAAGAGATAGAAATTTATACCAACATGAGCTTGCATTCAAATGGGTATGAAGATTTAAGTCTTAAAACAAGTCAAGAGTGAAGAATCCAAAAGACCCAAGTCCAAAACTTTGAAGATGAAACCCTTTGGATCTTCAAGTCTTCAAAACCCTCTCAAACTTAGAGCAAAAATATCAAAAAGTACTATTCTATATGAAAATTATAATAATTGTCCGACTCCTAAAACTACAACTCTAACTAGTATTTACAGTTTTCACAGATTTGTGCTGCAGCGGATCATTCGGCAACATTAGTCGGAATCGTCGATCAACTCAGTGATTCGCCTTTTGGTGTAGTTCATCGCCGTCTTGCACCAGCCTTCAACATCGTCGTGCTCTGGGTCATTGGGCAACATGGTACTGCTTCGCAAAACTTCTCGGCGATGCGCCGACTGCTCTTGTTTCTGCCGACTTGATCCTTTCCTTCAGGGCTCAGCACACTGGAACAAAAGGTGAAGTAAGACCCTTCGGCGACTCACCAAGTGGACTCGGTGATCCTCAAGCCTTCATTTCTTCGTTCTTTCAGTCTTTTCGTTTCTTTTTGAGACGTAGTGTCCATTCTTTCCTTCAAACTTCAAAAACCTGAAACTTAAGGGTTTTAATCAGATATTGAGATAAAATAAGCATTTGAGGATGAAATTTCTATTAAAATATAGCCCTAAATGAGTCCAATTTGTGAACTCATCAACACCCCCAACTTCTAATTTTGCTTGTACTCAAGCAAACTCAAGCTCAGTCGTTCAAAAAGGAGGTCTCGAACAGTGCTACACAAGACTCAAGTTACTCATGCAAAGATCAAATGTGTACCCAAAGATTCAAGTTGTGACTCACCAATATCAAAGAATCTCACGCTCACAATACTTGTTTCAAATGCAAGTTCAAGCTCAACCAAAGTGTTCAAATGTCCTCACACAAGGAATGATTTCATATTCACACACAATGGTTTGTAATTTAAAGTTCTGAAATCACATGCAACGCTCACTCTCATAAAGAAGAACACAATGCATGCTTTCATCCATAGGTTAGCCCGTATTTTCCGATCAACATTTGCTTCAGCTCACTCAAGATCAAAAAGGTCTTTTCAAGGCTTGTAATGGGGTTGAGTGCAAAGATATGGTCATTTAGGCTCAGTGACTTTCATCCTCATGAAATGTCGTACTCACAACACTTCCTTTACTCTTCTTTCATCATTCTATTTAGTGCTCATAAGTCATCCTATTATTCACTTTCCATGGATTGTTTGGAAACCCCATTTCTTTTGTACTTTATTTCACAACTTTCTTTCACTTCTTTTTAATTCTTTTTATTTTTCTTTCTTTCTTTCCTCTCTTTTTTTTTTGTATGGAGGGGTTCCAATTTATTTTTTTCAAAACCATGGGTAAGAAGGACTTTCTTGCACTTCTTGATTTACACTTTCTTTTCAACACACCCCCAACTTAGGCTTTTGGCCTAAGTTGGCTACTCAACTAACCACAACTTCATGAGGATTACGGGTAATAGGTAATGAAAGGCTACGTTTGCATCAAGTTTTTTCCAAAGAAAGGTAAGGCTCAAGGGGTGTTCAAGAGAGGTTCACACACTCACAAGGTAGGTCACAAAAGAGGTATATGTCAAATTGGCTCAAACTCTTTAAAGTTGTCTAAGATCATATCAAGAGTTCACATCACTTAGTCGATCAGACCAACGGGGAAAAGTCTAGGATCTATCATGCATGGTTCAAAGTAAGCTCATCACACTAGGCATTGACACTACAGTAAAACAAGACTCCACACTTTCGCTATTGTTCAATGATCATCACAAGAGACTCAATTCGATACTAGACTAGTCGTAACGAGATGCAAAGAGTTCATAAATTGTCTATGCAACTTCATTTGGCCTCATCGTAGCCACGCATTCATGTTTGTTCGATTGAGAGCACTATTCAAGTCATCGGTATTGATCGGAACCGAGACTTAAATTTTGCAAAAGAACAACCACATTCAACACACGAGAGGTGGCAAAAAAAATTCAAAAGGGTCAAAATCATTTTGCAATTTTAAAATAAAAGGAACCATAAGCTCAAGCATCCACAAAAATAGATAAAAACACAATTTTAAAGCAGAACAACCCAAATATATACACAAAACACAACTATCAACACAAACAGTGTGGGCCTCACCCCACCACAATTAAAAAGCATTTTTCCTCAGATGCACATGACAAAATATCCAAAATGACAATTAAATAAAGATAGAGAGGGAGGTAAAGAAGGGATCATGTCTAGGTAGTCGCTCCATCTGTCTGGGCATCAGTGCCCGGAGTGTTGTCATTCTGCTTCTGGTTCTCTTTTTCTTTTCGTTGTGCTTCAGCTTCTGCAGCGATATTAGCCTTGATCATATTGTCAAACTCGTGAGCTTCCACAAAGGTGTGTATTGCATTGATGAACCCTCGAGGCCACGAAGGGATATTAGGGTCGATGGGCATCCTCCTCCTCGAACTGGCTGTCTTGTTCTCGCTCCTTGCAGTTCTTCTGAACTTTTGTGCTCTTATGTGTCTGGGTGGCATGTTTCTTCCTGCAACTTTTGGTCTGGCCATGTCTGCAAAGTTTTGAGATAATGTTAGAACATATTTGACAACCAAAACAAAAACATGCAGCTGCAGAAAAACTAGATAGTCTATTCGGTGAGCCACACATAATCCGCCGAAGGTCACAGTGCAGAATGAGTTAAGGGTGCAGACAAAGGGAGAATAAAAAGTCTTTCGGCGAGTCGTTGAATGTTGTTGGTGATCAAAAACTTCTCGCTGAAAGTTACATAATTCAACATCATATTTGGCATTAAATTACAGGTGAGATAGGGATTTTAGGCAAATCACCAAGTGGTTCGGCGAACTCAAACCAGTTCGCCAAATGACCCAACGTGCCTGCTTTCGACCAAACTTCCCAAATTTAACTCCGCAACCCTCGAAAACAAAATTAAGACCTGCACAAATCAAATTAGGCTTACACCCATTGACAATCATCCACAACCCACGATATTTCATTCAATTTAAAGCGCAACCTTCAGGAATTAACTATTTAACTTAGTACGGGCAAAAATTGCGAACTTAACAGGTAAACAAATATTCAAATCCTACCAGAGATGACCTGCACACATTATAAAAGTAATGCCATTGCATTTGAGTACAACTTATGCAAGGAAAGAAAAGTAGGGCTCGAAAACCAACCTTGAGTGCTGATTAAGATGCTATTGAGATGCTATGCAGCAACCCAATCCATATCCAAGCACAATTTACTAACCACAACACAGTAGAGATGCAACAATATTGAGAATAAAACTAGGTGCGAGTTTGCAAAGTTTAAAACTGAGGGAGCGCATAGGAGATTGGAACTTTTAAACCTTTGGCTTGAAAAACTGTCCAACTCTTGACAACTCGGTGACATTAGTTGTGAGAGCCGAACCATTCGGCGTCACACCGAGCAATCACCTTCCTCGTCGAGTTTTACAGAATCCCCTAGTAAATGTGGGGATCCAAAGGGCGATACAAATCAGGGTCGCCGAGCTGATCGGCGACTCGCCAATCGATATTTTCCTTGCCAATTTCTTTCTTTCCAAATGCTTCCAACACTTCTTCCTGCACAATTAACACACCATTAT